>LPNX011131542.1:85676-184328 GCA_001517045.1 Pseudotsuga menziesii | reverse complement strand
AACCTCTTGTGGTTGATTTACAACCCCCCCCCCCCCACCCATTGGATTCACTCAAGTTGGCTTACCATGGTTTTATTTTGACCCATTGAGTTAGAATTACCTTTTTTGTTCTATAAATACATGTTTGATACCTTTGGTTTGGAGGTTATTTCTCATGGTTCTTTTGGATGGTCGTTGATTATGGTTTTTCATATTTTTTATTTTCCTTGGTTTCCACTACTTGGCTTTTTCTTTAACCTGCACATAAATCCTGATGGTGAATGGTGATATCTTGATGGCCTATGGGGTTTGGATTACCATTGCACCTAGTAGTGGGGTGGAAGAGGACGTATGTGGTGAGGAATAGAATTTTGGATTCTCAAGCTGATACTTGAGTTATTCTTCAGTGCACCTCTATTGTGGATCTGTGGCCTCATCTCAGGGGTGGCCTGTCAAAGTGAGATCTGGCTTGGCAGTGCCAAAGGCTAGGTGGAATGTGGTCTGGATGATGCCAGTTGCGCATTGATAAGATAAGTTATTTATCCCATGTTTATTTAATTTAATTGGATCTGATCTGATTTATTTATGGATTCACATGCAATGTTTGATGAAATGTATGAGTTATTTGTGGAAGAATTTTCTCATAGAATTCAATCTATTTATGCAAGTAAATTTTATGAAGGAATTGGAAACTAGTTTTTGGGATTTTGTGCACAAATTATTTGAGAAAATAATTATTTGGTACCTCTGCTACAGAACTGATATTTCTTCCCATTTTCATTATATACTATGTATTTTGATGGTGCAGTACCCTTGGAATGGTTTAAGACACTTCTCTTTGGTGCTTTTACCTTTTATTCGAAAACTAGTTCTTCGATCGGATTGTTTGACATAGTTTGGAGAATTATCACATGAAGTGTTTGTAAAAATGCCTGAGTGATTATTTTATGTTTATATCTAATAAATAGTATTGAAATGTGTGTGAGAATGTGAGGATAAATCTTCTTGGTAGTGTTGGGGAAATGTCTACTGAAATTCTAGATCAATTTTCAATTTCTAGCTCCTTCAATGGAATTGTTTTGAGTAGATTTGCGACTTTGCATATGAAGTGTTGACAAAATGTTAGAATGAGATATACCTCTATTATGACTAATAAAACATGTTATTTAGAGTTGGAATTGCATTTGAATTATTCTACTATATGTGGATTTAAATATTCTAGTCATTCCTAGGATTACTAGTCGATTCAGATGAGTAAAATTAACTTATTTTGTGGATTTTTTAATGGAAAGTGTATGGGTGGAAAGCTAGTACAGCCATATGACTGTAAGTGATCCCTGTTATTCTTTACATGAGCTACAATAATCATATATCTCTCTTTATTTGGAAGTTGGAAAGTTCAATTGAAAACTAGGTACATTGCAATGAAATGGACAAATATTTTTGGATTTGAATCTCTCTTTTTGGTAAAAGATGAAAGTACAACCATATGCTCTGTTATTGGTTATTTACTTGTGCTGTAGAATGCTATTTTCCAGATCTGTACCTTCACCTCTGTGTGCCTCGAAACTTAGTACGATTGGTTTGATTGAATTCTGGGCAATAATTATTAACTAGTTGTATTGATTGAACTTGAAATATCCTTCATTTATGTACTCGGATCTGATCTACAAAATTACTTTATTTTGTTGTACATGCATTCCTAAATATGTGTATAATGGCTCTAGGTTCACTTTCTGGTTCATTGGCATGGTTATGTGTCGAATTTGTGCAAGACTAGTTGTTAGTATTGAACAACTAGTTAACTAGTTCTCGTGGAATCATTTTCATAATTACTATGTTTAATTAAATGGAAAATGGTAATTAGCCTTGATTTACATGTTATTAGGTGTTAATTAGCCATTGGACTTGATAAACATCGTTTAAGTGATAAACAAATGAAATTATAATAAGTAGCATCAATTATGCTCTAATTGTCGATAAGTATCGTAATTGGAACACTAATTACTAATTAATCATGATTAAGAGTAAATGGTCCTTAGATGTGGACTTTATGTCTGAATTGGATTGGAATGGATATGTGATGTACTAGAAGGTGTTAGTAATCCTTTCTAGCCCTTGGTTCAGACGTTTGAATAATTATTGAATTTATTTTAATTTATTTGTAATTAAAGGGACTTTGTCATGAAACAAATATTGAAAAATGAATTTTAATATTTGTTTAACTAATCCATTGTGCTAAAATTATATAATTAGCCTTAAAGAGCTAATGATATGTCCCTCGGACTCATTTATATCCCCAGGGGACATTACACCACACTCTAGATTTGCGCAGACCAGTGGGGCCATAACTTTCTCCTAGAGACCTCAATGACATTACTTGACTAGATCCACTACCAATAGGTAGTAAAGACAACCCGTGATTGAGAAAAGGATTACCTCACATTCATAGTATCTCATATGGTAGTCTAGATCCTCCCCACTCTCTTCTCTAGGATGACATTCTATACCAAGTTTCATCCATTTGACATTGGATTAGACATGCATTACCATCATCTCTATTTACTCTCGAGTCCTTAAGTCCAATCCTATTTTGTACACCCTCCTCTCCATGTGCTCATTCGTTCTTAGAGTCGAGGGTTTCACAAGCATTATATTAAATTCATACTCCTCTCTTTATTTTTTGTATCTTGATTTCTCTTTATAGGATCCCTTTTGGTGCTACTACTTTGTTTTCAACGATAGTGTACTCAACAAGCCCATTGACCTACCTTGTGTTCGCTTGTTGGACATTAATAAAATTATCTCATTTTATCTTATCTCATTTATAAATGTTGCCCAAACTTATCCTAAACCCCTATAAATTGCCTCAACCAATATATAATACTTTTCAATTAAGCCTTGCATTTGCTTCAAGTCATGGAGATCTAGGTTTTTTGTTGCAGTTTCTGCAAGAGGAGACTAAGTCTATGTCAAATTTATTTGGAAATTACTCAAATGGTGGAGGTTAGAAAACCTTTGGTTATTTTAGCCCCCCTCCTTCTATTTTATCTTTGTGGCATTACTTACACTAAAGAGCTTCACTCTTATAGAAGTTGCCTTTGGGGTTCAAGTCCTAGAATTAATAACACCCTCCCTCAATCCAATAATAACATCACCATTGCTATCATCATGATGCTTTGTAGACTCTCTTTAGATTGCAATGGTTCTCTATGTGATGTAATTACAAGTTAATACCATTGGTTCTACCTTACTACTTAGTCTTTATGGATATGATTGTGATTTTGTGTCATGCCTTTTGGGTCATCTTTGACTTGTAGTTGGTATCTATGTGATGTTACAAATTATTGTGCATGTTGTGAATAAACCCACATGCTTTCACGAGACAAATATGGTTTATAAGGCATCACCCACACCAAAAAATTTGCAAATCTAGATGATGGATTTGGGGTGCAAGTCCCTAGGTTGATGTGATATCACCCTCATTCACTTTGTACTAACATTGTTCACAATTTCATTGTCAGGTCTTATAAGTCATATTTGGCTTGCGGTCGCTATCAATGTGATGTTACAAGTTAAGAACATATCCCTATCTCAATAATTTGCTCCACATTAGTACCCCCTTTCTCAAATTTATATGCATGTGTTAACATCCTTGTTGGGTGTGTCTTGTGAAAACTCCACATGCACAACAATTGCGAGAAAAAGATGGTTTGTAAGCATTACCCCACACTAAAAGCTTTAACAATTTGGACATTGGCTTTGAAGTTTGGGTGCCCCACCTTATAAACCCAATTTGAGCATTTCATTTCACATTAACATTCCTAAAAGGGATGAAAGTCCCATGAAACTACGAGGTAAATTGAAATTTACCCAAATAGTTAAAAAAAAATATTTTTTTCCTTTGGCCCTTTGTTTCCGCTTATCATTTCAAGATCTCTTATTTATAAAATTAAACACTATTCATATTTATCCCAAAAACTTGCAAATTGCCTCCGCCAAGGTATAGTACTTTTTAGTTGAGCCTTGCATTTGCTTCAACTTGTGGATATCTAGGGTTTTAGAAGGGTTTTTACTTGCAGTTTCAACAAGACAAGACTGATTATGTGCCATTTATCTATAAATCACTCAAATGGAGAATGTTCAAAAGCCTCTAGTTATTTTTGCCCCCCTTTTTCTATTTTATTTATGTTGCACTACTCGCACCAAGAGCTTCACTTTTATGGAAGTTGGCTTTGGGTTGCACATTCCAAAATTGATAAGATAACATCCTCCCTCAATCCAATACTAACATCATCATTGATATCAATATCATTCTCTGTGGCTCTCTTTGGTAATTACAAGCTAATACTACTGGTTCTACCTCACAACTTACTCTTTAGGGATATGATGGAAATTTTTGTATCATGTCTTATGGGTTGTTTTTTACTTGTAGTTGTCACTTATTTGATGTTTTATAATGCATTACACACATCAAAAACTAATTGAGAAGCTAACTTTTGAGTCCAAATCCCTAGATTAATGTAATAGCATTCTCTTTCACTTCTTTTTTTCTCAGAATAAAAAATCCTGACCTCGATATTCATAGTGAATCAAAGGGCATCAAAATATACATCCCATACCTAGGTTTCATCAAAGCTGCATCATAAAAATGTCTAAATACACGCCACATAGGCCAGCCAGAGGCAAACAAATCAATAAAGTTCATAGAAAGTTCCAGAAGCAGCAACCACAAAGGTCACCCGAAGTCCTAGCAAAGATACCAATCATACAAAACCGTGAGCACAAAGAGAGATCGGAGGGCTTAAAACAGGGATGCCCGCCCCTAAAGACATAAACAATCTCATAGAGATAGAAAAGTGCCCAATAAGGATACAAGGAGACTAGCTTCGGCACTGAGCTCTAAAAGAGCTGAAAATCACCACTCATGACAATATTGTCATCGAATAATTCAGGAAAGGAACCAAAACCATGGCTTCTTTGGATAAGCCATCTACTCACTGATTATGCTCACGGTATACATGATGAATATCTAAGTAGGGAAACCCAGTGATCAAGATTTTGATTTCCTCACACCAGTGCCCCAGATTTAGAGAATCTATGGATGCCACATTGTTTGCCCAATTGATGATGACAGATGAATCCCCAAAGATATGTAATGATGGAAGCCCCGTCTCTTTTTCCATAGCTAACAGAGCCCACAAAGCCAAGAGCTCAGCTCTCGTATTTGTACATGGTCCATAACCCATAGTGAAGTTAAGTGAATGGACACTGCTCAAAGTGAGGAAGAAACCAGCACCACCCAAATTATCAGCTACTGCCCCATCAAATAAACCATACGGATAAACCAACACCGGTCCTCCACCAATATTTATAATCTTCATCTTCTTGTCAGGTACAGGATAATAATGCATAATATAATCAACCTGGTGAAACAAATTGTGAAATGAGACCACATTTCCTTCAAAGGTACACAGATTGCGCATCTTCCAGATACACCAGGAAACAAAGAGTGGGAGGTAACAATAGACAGAATGTAAAGGATGCTCATTATACCAGCGCTCCAAAAATATCATGAGATTACAATCAAAGGATGGAAGAGCACAAAGGTACAAATCACAGATCCAAGCAAAATCCTGCTTAGTAAAAAAGCAGTCAATGAAGATATGTTGAACTGTGTCCTCACCTTTATTGCATAAAATACATCTACTAGGCCCAACCCAACCCCTCCTCGCAAGGTTATCCTAAGTCAAAATGCGATTCTCGATTGCCAGCCAATTAAAGGAAATGATCTTCAGGGGTATCTTACAACTCCATAAAATAGCAGAGGGCTTAGAGCAAAATGAATCCAAATGAGACTTAACAATCAAATCGTATACTAGAGCAGCCGAGACTTTACCATCCTTTTTATTGTGAGACCAAAGCAAGATATCAGCTGAGTGTTTAAGGTGAATTCTACCATGTTCAAGGCCCGAAATGTAACAATTCCAGGCAACTTTCCAATCACCACCCAAATCCAAATCATTTGCTGATAACCAGTACGATTGAGCCTCCACTGAGAGATTGCAAGCATGATGAAGAGTAGTTATACGGTAATCCTTCAAGTATTCCCTTAGTTGATCAAGGGGAAGGATAGGGAAAGAATCCGAACCAATAACAGGATCCGATCCAATGAGGATATCCTGACCATTCCCCACCTGACAAGCCATACACCTTCCAAGCCAGGAAAGGGTATTAAGAAAGCCATTCCAGGAAATTGAGGTTCCCCTTACAGAGAAATGATTGCCCCTGAGCCAAGCCTCCATAGGTTTATTTTTAAGTATTCAGTGGATATAACACGATGCCAAATACCCGATCCCTTAAGAACCATCCACAGACTTCTAAGTCTCAAAGATAAGCTGAACCATTCAAGATTTTTGATACCCCACCTCCTCGAAGCAACTAGCCTGGATAGTGTCTGCCAGTCCATAAGGTAATACCTCTTCATGTCTCCCGCTGAGCCCCATAGGAAGGAGAAGATCGGTTTTCTAAGCTTGTCAAGGATAGTCTTCGGTACCGAAGCTAGAGAAAACCAGTATACAGGCAAGCTAGTAAGGACAGCTCGGATAAGAACTAACCTTCCTCCCAAAGAGAGGAACTTGCGAGCCCAGTGGTGAATCTGCCTCTCAAAATGTTTTAACAGCCAAAACCAGTCCTTTACCCCATAGTCAAGAGGCTTTATGAAGTATCCGAGATACTTGAAACCTTGAGTAATGGGATCCATATTATAAGGCAGAATATCCTTTATACTGTTCAATACTCCCTCCTCCATTTCATTAAAGAGGAACCCTGACTTGTCCAAGCCTATGCACATACCAGAGACCGAACATAAGGTGTCAAGAATAACCTCAAAAACCATCCACTCCTCCAGAGTACCCAATCCAAATAGAACCACGTCATTTATAAAAAGTAGATGAGTAAGGGCCAGAGATGTCGAGATCTGCAAGCCCCTGATCTTACCATTTGCTTTTCCATCTTTTATAAACAGGTTGAGACCTTCAATAACAAGTATGAACAGTAAGGGGGATAAATGGCACCCTTCTCTGATGCCCCTAGAAGCAAAAAAAAACCTAGAGGGAGTACCATTGACCAACAAAGCAAAATTTGCAGAAGAAATACATCCCATTATCCAGTTTACACCCCCTAGAGGAAAACCAATCTGCAACAGAATGAGTCTAAGATAAGTCCAATTAACCCTATCAAAGGCTTTCACCAAATCAAGCATGAGGACAAGGGCACTTCTATTTTTTGTCTTCAGAGTATGCAAAGCTTCCTGGGTGATTCCAATGGGTTCAACAGTCTGTCTGTTTATGAGGAACCCAAACCGTTTCAAGGAAATGAACCTATCCAAGAAGGGCTTTAACCCGAGGGCAACAATTTTAGAGATGAGTTTATATACCAAGTTGCATAGGGAAATAGTTCTGAAATCGACAAAGGTAAGGGTTTTTTCTTTTTTTGGAATCAGGGATATGAAAGTAGAATTCAAGGAAGGGGAAACCTTCCCAGAAATCCTAGAAGACTCCACAACATAAAGGAGATGCCCCCCAACCAGATCAAAAAAACCAAGGAATAATTCCATTGGCCAGTCATTGGGGCTAGGGCTCTTGTCCCTTTTAAAAGATTTCAGATCCCCTTCGATTTCCCCCAAAGTGATCATAGAGAGGAAACTTCCAGCCTCTTCATTTGTGAGAAAGGAAGGAAAGAGCTAAATTACCTTAAGTTGCTCCAAAATATTTGACTGGTCATCATCGTTAAACATATGAGAGAAATGATTTATACCCATCTCTTTTAATGCTACCTCATCTTCAACCCATGAGCCCTCCTCATCCTTGAGAGCTCAGATAGTATTGTGATTTTTGTAGGTTGAGGCAATAGAGTGGAAGAATTTTGTTTTAGCATCGACGTACTCAACCCAGTCTGTACTACCTTTCAACTGCCAAGAAAGGAGCTCATGTTCAGTCATCTTTTTCTTTCTGTTTCTAAGGACACGTAGAGATTCAAAATCCTCCAAGGAAAGAATTCTCATGGGATAAGAGGCCAGAAGTGCCTTGATTTCTAGGTTTAGCACAAGTGAATCCCTTTTCAATTCCAAAGATTTAGTTCTATTAGGATATTTAGACACTTAGGAGTTAGTTAAGATCAACTTGTGTAATATATCTGTTAGGTAAAAGTGTGTTTCTTTAGTATGCATTTGTAAATATTCTAATCCGATGGTCACGATATGTTCTACACATAGAGTGATCCGACGGTTCAACTTCTCTTAGATAATACCTACCATTGATCCATGGCTTAACACCCGATTGGTCTATGATTTCTATTTAAAGAGCATAGAAGGTCCTTGGCTAGTTGATCAATTATGAGAAGCTCATATGTAACTTTCTTCATTTTGCATAATAAATTGCTCCAAGTAGCTATTTGGTTGGGGTCGTGGACTATTTCCCTCTCGAGGGTTTTAACCACATGACAAACATCGGTGTGTTGATCTGTGATCTATTTGAGTGAAGCGGTTGCTTAAGGTGTTTGGTCTTTTGAGCGTACCATGTGTACTCAAACATGGTATTAGAGCTTTTATGAAGAGCCGCTTTCGATTTTGATCAAGATCTGGAACCGGTGTTGCTGAAACTTTGAAAATGTTTCTGGTTATGGACTTTTTATGCATCTATGGCCTATGGAATCTATTCCATTGTGTCCGGAGTGCCGTTTCCATTTCGAAACAGTTTTTGTTTTACTGAAAACCATTTCCGTTTGCTCCAGAAACGCCCATTTCGACAAATCTTAAGGTATAATGTTACAGTGACGGATTTTCTTTTTTAAATCTCTCATATTTTATCAGTTTATTATTAGATCTTTTCTATTTTAGTCTCGGACTGTTGCCTTCCCTGATTGCGTATGCTCTTTGTCGTGCACCTTGTGCGATCACGGCGAATCAGAAACAGTCAGAAATAGTAAGAGAAAGTTTGGTTTTTTTTTTCTTATCTTCTTGGCTACGTATGCTCTTTTGCCGTGCATCTTATGCGATCACAGTGAATCAGAAACAACGAGAAAACTCGAAAACGTAGACTTTTTAGGTAAGCTAACCAAGATCTAACCCCATTGTGTGGAAGAAAAAAAAATTTGTTTTTGTTTTTAATTTTTTTTTGTGATTTGCAGAAGAAAAAAAAGCAAGCACGGACAACGAGAGAGAAGAGTAAAAAGAACAAAAAAAAACCATTTCATTTTTCCATACTTTTACGTACCTTTTAAACTTAGCTCACTTGGTCCAAAGTTGCTTCGCTCCTTGATAAGTCTTGAGTTCAAGTCTTATCAAGCTACCTTTTAGTGCATACAATTTATATTTTCAAGTTACTTTATTGTAAAAGTGTATCTCACACAAATAAAATAAAATAAAAAGTGAGTCATTTAAGTCTTTAATTTTATATTTTCAAGTTACTTTATTGTAAAAGTGTATCTCACACAAATAAAATAAAATAAAAAGTGAGTCACTTAAGTTTTTAATTTATTATTGCACTATTTAAAAGTCACATTATTGTAAAAGTGAACATCATTTATTTTACAAAAGTGATTCACTTCAAATCAACTTTATTGTAAAGTGATTGTCAAAGGTTGATCTTGGGAAGAGGGGTTTTTTTTTTTTTTAGTTGGTCAAAGTTAATATCTGTCACGTCACTATTGGGGACATCTTCAACATTTTCTTTGATCAAGCATAACTTCATCATCCATAATCAGTTTTCAGTGCCGTTTTTTTTAAAACCGCATATTTTTTCGAGCTCTTTACATCCAGACAGTTAGATTTTTGTTCTTTCAGTCATTATTTTACAGTATGGCCGCCCCTTGTGATATTATACTTACAAGTTCTAACTATTTCTCATGGAAACCTCGTATGGAAGATGTTCTACGAAGTAGGGGACTTTTCAGGATAACCTCAGGGAAAGAAACAAAACCCACTGATGATGATAAGAAAATTAAATGGGCAAATAGATGTGATGAAGCTCGTGGATTGATTGGGATGTCAATCTCTATTGATTTACGATTCCACATATCTTAAATTGATGAACCTGATAAAGCTTGGGAAAAGTTGAAATCTGTGTTTGGTAAACACAATGAAATTCGGAGTCATCAACTCGAGAATGAGTTGATTTCCTTGAATCCAAATGATTTTTCATGCATTCAAGACTATTTATCTAAGTATAAAACTCTTAGACCATTATGTGCAAAATGCAAGATTAAGGAAGAAGACAAACAATGTATTTATCATATTCTTTCAAAACTTGGACCTGCATATTCTATTTTTGTATCTACATTCTACTCCATGAAAGAATCATTGCCTGCAGCTAGCTATTAAGAGCCTAGCCTTGAATCCTTTTGTGATTCCTTAATTAGAGAGCAAGATAAACTCATTCATCTTGGAATAATTAACAATGCAGATACATCTGGGAAAGTTTTATTGTCCCAATAGAAAGAAAAGTCCAAGCCTCCCAAGAAACAAAATTTTCGCAATAATAAGCCAAACAACAAGGGTCCCAAACCCTCTCAGTCAACTCCTTCTTTAAAAAGTGACAAAAGATTAGAATATTTACAAATGCATACTAAAAAACACGCTTTTACCTAACGGATATATTACACAAGTTGATCTTAACTAACTCCTAAGTGTCTAAATATCCTAACATCCCCTCTTAAGAACAACTTGGGATAGGATTGAAGGATTTACAAAAGTGACACTATTAGGAGAAGGAAGGAGGCATTAGAGCCTTGTAGAAGGAGCAAGTCGATAAGTCGACTTGAATGAGGACCGACTTAGTTGATCAGTCGACTAAGTCGATCAGCCGACTTAGTCGATCAGCCGACTAAACTAAAGAGATTAGGTCGGCCATCTAAAGTCGTGTCAGTTCACCGAACCGACAGGTAGTTATTTTGTAACCATCTGTAAATTGTATATATTAGGCTGTTGAGCCAAACGAGAACTCAATTCAGTTCTCTACATTGGATGAACTCATTGTAATAATATAATCTGTTTAATCCTATATGTTCTTGTCTCTTGTCTCTGTTCTATATTTATGTATGTTTTAGTATGTATTATTGGTAACCTTATGTGATCTGTGAGATTACAACATTGGTTCCGTTGCCGGTAGTACATGACTAAAATATATGCTCACATATGATACCAGAGCAAGAGATTAAGGACTAGTGGGAACGTAAAATTGCAAACTATTTGCAAAATTACGCACGAAGGAACAGATTAACAGTCGCCGAAGCAAAAGAAAGATTTTTTACAGAGACACATGAAAAGTTTGTCGAATCAGTGCCCCAACTCTTGAAGCAACTCCTGGATGAGAAAGCCGGAAGCAACTAAAGAACAACAGTTGCTGGAGAAACTGATCCAAGGAGGCAGAACAAATTTGTCGGAGTGGTTTGAGAAAATCGCTGACGACTTCTACGCGGAGCAAGCAGTCGAAGACAGAACTTCGGTGGAAACCATCAAAGAGAAATTTTACACAGATTTCATCGAACAATTTTTGTGTTCCCTACCGACCTTGCTGTTCAAATTCTTGATTGAGAAAGGAGCAGGACACATTGTTGAATCTCGACCATCACTGTACGAACAACCATCAAACACTAACCAGGAGGAGAAGCAGAGGAAGTGGGAGAAATTCATTGCAGAAAGGGAGTGGGAATACTTCCTAAGCAAATAAATCGAACTATCCGGGTTTTCTAAAAGCATCGAGTAGGCTATGGGGGGGTAGTTGGTCATGTGTCGAAGATAGAGTATAGTGGATCCTAGACGACACAAACCAGATAACAGTCATGAGTAATGAGAAGTCGACCAAAAGGGACCTCAAGAGAATAGATCGTATGAAAGTATGTCGGACATTCAGAAAGTAGAAAGGGATGAGAGACACCAAAGAAGGGAAGCATGACGAGAAAGGGCCTTAGAGCTGCACAGAGGACAAAACCTTAGGGAGAACGACAAGGAAGAAAATCCATCGAAGTCGGGTCATGACCGACATGAAGAGGGCGTCGAGCAAGAAGCGTCCCCTAAGGAGGAAGAATTGTGGATAGAGCAGCCAGAAGCTCTCCAACTAAAAGCTCCCGATGAAAGAACAACCCTTTCCCCATTGAATCCGCGTACTAGAATACAGACTATTGTCGAAGAAGACCTCTGACTACGAGCTAGTGACTTCACTATATGGAGCCAACTAGGCAATGAAACATACCCTAGATGACACCTTATTATACATCGACCAGTGGAAGGGAACTAGGTGACATTTCAAGTAGCAGCCTCCCTCTGAAGTATCCATTTTATCTTACCGACACATGAAGGAGCGCCCCCCCCCCCTCGCCAAATACAGCTTTAGAAGAAATTGAACAATCAGACCTGCGAACAAATAGTTGCAGTGGACCATCGACAGTAGAAATCGACATCAACCGACTGCAAGTCGATGAAGACTCGACAACCGACGAAAACGAAAGTTCCATCGATCATAATTCTGCAGGCACGAATACACCAATAACCCCACCACCCTCATCAACACCCCCATCCCCACCGCCGCCACCTTCTAAGAGCAGTGACAGTGATTCAGACATGGGTCATGGATCCGCTCACATTCCTCTTTATGAGGGAGATGAAGACCCCAGACAACATTGGTTCGTCTGCGAGTCGACCTACGAAGCCAACCAGGTTACATATGAAGATCGACAAATAGCACAGTTCGCAGGGGCCTTAAGGAAAAGGGCATTGACATGGTACATGACCTTTCCGGAAAGACAACCCAGAGCGACAAAAGCTGAGATTAAGGCACAATTTTTGTCATTTTTTAAAACTCCAGACGCTAAGCACCTGGCCACAAAGAAGCTTAAAACCACATCACAAAAGCCAGGGGAGACCGTCTGTGACTATGATAAACATTGGAAAGACCTACTAAGCCAGCTGGATTACGTTATTGATGAACAGTTACTAATCCAATGGTTTCTTGCAGGACTATCGCAGAAAGTACGCCGACACATCAGTTTAGAGACGTTCAAAACGTATGAGGATGCGCTAACAAAAGCTCTGCAAGTGGAGATGGATGAAGACATACCTGCTTACCCCACGGACCACAGATTGGAAGAACAGCTCGAGAACGTACAGAAGTCTTTGAAGGAACTAAACCTCAAGAATCAGGAGATCTAGTGTACCAAATGCTCAACAGCCGGTCATTCGAAAGATAACTGTCGACAAGAATATAGCAAACAAGACGTTCGATTTGTACAGACCAAATCCTTTTGTGACATTTGTCATGAACACAGAGATCACTCTACAGCAGACTACCCGTTTAACATGAAGAACGGCAAGGCTTCCTGGTGCGCCATGTGCGAAACCAAAAGTCATAACACGGTCGATTGCCAGTTAAACCTAAAGAACCGACAGAACTATCAGGCGGTCTACCAAACGAATGCAGTGGTGCAACATAACCAGCAAAACAATCCAGTAAACGATCAGAACGAACAAAGATACGACGGTCGACGATATGAGCGTCGGTACGACAATCGACGCCAAGAATATGGAGGAAGAGGTCGATTCCCTGGGAATAGCGACACACGACCACGTCGACCTACCCAGTGCTTCACATGTTACAAAGAAGGTCACCGGTATGCACACTGTCCATACAAGGACAGGACTAATCTCAAATTCTGTACCCACTGTGGAGTAGGCGATCACTCATTACAGGATTGCCCTACTATGTTACAAAAAATTAATACCAAGAAAAATGTTAATGTCTTGTCTTGTGTGCAAAAGAATGATGTAATAACCACCAAAAATTTACATATTGTAACTCGACAAGGAACAAAAACAGGACTTGATAACCCCAGAATTAATAAGATTAAAGACACAAATGTTTATCCTGACCCAATGAAGAAAAAACAAACATATAAACAAGCAACCCACGTCTTTCAAGACCTTGCACGACAAGAAGACCTCCATAACAGTCGACCCAACACAATAAATCAACTAATCCAACTTGTTCAAACAGACAAATCATTATTGCAGTTCATTGACTTATTACATGAAATAAAAGGAACAAACCCGGAAAAACAAACCAAAAACATCTGCAGCTTGAATCAAAAAGACAAAAGTGATGCCGACCCACTTGTCGACCTAGAAATCGAAGGTTACCACATCCGATAAGTAGTACTCGACTTCGGCTCACAGGTAAATATCATGACTAGGGATACTTGGGAACATATGGGTAGACCTCGACTTTACGAGTCAGGCATATACATGAAACTCGCCGACCAAGGCCTAATTGAACCCATTGGATTCTGGAAAAACGTCGACACGACCATCAAGGGAATCTCGACCAAGGTTGATTTTGAAATTATTGACCCAAAAGAAGGATCCAGCTTCTTCCCAGCCCTAGTCGGCCGACCTTGGGGTCGAAACATGAAAGCATCCATATCTTTGGATAAGGAACGAATCAAATTAAAAGGAAATGGTCAAAAAGGTCATTGTACCCATTCATCCATCCCAGGGGGAGACTTGGACTGAACCTATTGATGAAGAAGTCGATATCAAACAACTTTACCAAATCCACAACGATGTAGACTACACAGAACCAAACATCCATGGAGAACTAAACTTAGGTAACCAAGACTCAGTTGGTTATAACTCAGATGTTGAATTGTACGACTAGGAGATTGAGAATTACGAAACACAAGCAAGAGGGTGTTGGACCATACAAAAAGTTCAGAAAAAACCCACCTGACAGTGCTTTGTAGTATCCATTATCCCAAAAATCTTCGAAAAGAAAATCAGGGAACACCCTACCTTACAACCAACAAGCCTAAATACTACACAACTACCAAGGTATAAGGAGAGGCAATCACCAGTCATGCACGTCGAACAAGTATCTAAAAATATTGGTGAACATGGCCAACTTCAGAGCCTAGTTGAAACTTTTACAGGTCAAGCAACTAGATGGTGGGATACCCACCAGACCAGACTATAGACCTGGACAACTGTGTCAACTTACTTTGTCGAAAGGTTTGGAGGAAAGAAATTAACCCAACAAGCTCAGACACCTATCTTTACCCAAGGTCAAAACCTAGAGGAACATATCAAAACCTGTGAAAAGGAGTGGAGAATACTGGGATACAAGGATGAGCGAGCCTGGCTACATTTGTTCCCCTCAACCCTAGCCGACTTACCCAATAAGTGGTATAAGATGGAAGAAGCTAGAGGTGAAACATTCTTATGGCACGAACTCAGGGATAATTTTATTAAAGACTTCAATTTCATACCGCAAAACGAAAATCTGGTTGAGACAGCAAAACAAATTAAACAATTTATCCAACCAACCGAAAAGCAACCCTCCCAAGACCATCGACAGATAAAGGACTGTAACAATCTACAAATATGATCAAAACCACACTCGACCCGTTTACAACTAGAGAATGAAAACACAGAAGGCAAGAGCTTCAAATGGAAATCCACCCACGTTGAAACAACAAAACCTATCCACTCGATCCTGAAAATCGCAACAACTGACAAACAAGATACTGACAAAATGACTACAGCCGACTTCCCTGCCACATTCTCACAGTTCAAAGAAGGAAGTCGACCGATTAATGAAGCTAAAGCACCAGAGTGGCTAGATGCCAAAGCAAAAACTAAAGAATTCGACATCTCAAACGATGATCGACCAAAACTAGCAAAAATTGGTGACTACTAGAACGAACAACAGACCACAGAGATCGTGAACTTACTAAAAGAGTTCCAAGATGTCTTTGCAAGGGACTATAAAGACCTAAAAGGCTTAGTCCAAGAAATGGGAGAGATGAAAATTGATACTAAACCTGATGTTCGACTTGTTAAGAAAAGACCTTATAAACTGGCTCACAAGTATAAAGAAATAGTCAAAAAGGAAATTGATAACATGTTAGCAACGGGGATCATTTACCCTATCGACCAGTCAGAATGGGCAAGTCCAATGGTCGTACAACTCAAGAAACATGACCCGACAAGGTTAATAATTTGTATCGACTTTAGGGAACTCAACAAAATCACACTGACAGACCCATTCCCAACCCCTTATGTTGACGAAATCTTGAATGAAGTTGCAGGACACGAATGCTATTCATTCACAGATGGATTCTCATGCTATAACCAAGTACCAATAGCTAAAGAGGATCAAAAGAAGACAACATTTGTGTGTGAATTTGGTTCCTTTGCTTACAGAGTCATGCCTTTTGGATTAAAGAATGCACCTGCATTGTTTTCTCGAATTGTTGTCAAGACATTCCAAGAATACATATATAAGACCATGGCAGTATACTTCGACGACTGGACAATATACTCCACCTTAAAAGACCACTGCAAATGGCTCAGACTTATGTTGGAGAGATGTCGATAGATTCAACTCTCCCTGAACATTAAGAAATGTATATTTATGACTCCCATAGGCATACTATTAGGGCATATTGTCTGTAAAGAAGGTATCAAGGTCGACTTTGTAAAGATTAAAATTATCCTCGACTTGAAACCACCAGTAAACCCTAAACAAGTCAGGGTGTTACTTGGCCATACAGGCTATTATAGAAAATTCATAAGACACTATTATGATATGACCTATCCTCTGGAAGAACTACTAAAGGAAGATCAAGAGTTTAAGTGGACACGGGAATGCCACATCTCTTTCGAAAAATTGAAAAGAAAATTAGTCGAAGCCCCCATTCTAAAGTTTCCAAACTGGTCGATCAAATTCCATGTGCATATTGATGCATCAGGAATAGCAATAGGAGCAATCCTAACTCAACCAGGAGATGATGGGATGGATTACCCTATAGTTTACAGTAGTTGCAAATTAAAAAAGGCTGAAAGAAACTATTCAACTACAGAGAGAGAAGCCCTCGGTGTGGTCTTTTCCCTCCAAAAGTATCAACATTACCATTTAGCCAACCCCTTCACATTCTATACCGACCATCAAGCCCTGAAGTACCTTGTCAATAAACCACTCCATCATGGGAGGATTTGTCGATGGCTACTCCTCTTCCAAGAATTTGAGTTCGAAGTCGTTGTCCGACCAGGCAAGCTAAATGTCGGGCCCGACCATCTATCCCGAATAGACACAGGAGAGGAACCGACGGGAGTCGACGATGACTTACCGGATGCACATTTATTTCGCATAAAAGTAGTGCCAGAAGAACTAGAAGAAATAGCTCAGTTCTTAGAAAACGGTCAGGCACCAGAAGGTATGAATACCAAGAAGAAACAAATCTTAGCCATGAAGGCTGCACCATACAGCCTCATCAATGGATTTTTATACAAAATGGGATTAGACGACATCCTCAGAAGGTGTGTACTCGAACATGAACGAGACCAAATCATGCATGAAGCACACTATGGACCTGCAGGAGGACATTTTCAAGCAGACACAATTGCAAAGAAAATCCAACAGTCAGGATTATGGTGATCGACACTCCACAGAGATTGCAAAAGTTTTGTTAGTCGATGTGACAGATGTCAACGACTTGGTCGACCCCTGCCGAGTACACAAATGCCCTTGATATCAGAAAACCCTAGTCTCACATTCGAAATTTGGGCTATAGAGTTCATAGGACCATTTCCTATCCCAGCAAAAATATCGGCTACAAGATATATTATCACTGCAGTAGAATACGTCACTAAATGGGCCGAAGCTGAACCCGTCGATACATGTTCGAGTGAAGTAGCCACTAAATTTATCTACGAAAATATCATCACTCGATTCGGATGCCCACTAACATTGATTAGCGACTAAGGGACACACTTTGTCAATAAAACTATCAAAAACTTGACCGACCAATTCCACATTGACCACCGACGGAGTACAGCATATCATCCTCAGTCGAATGGGGCGATTGAAGCTTTCAATAAAACATTAACAAAAGGGTTAACCAAAATATGTAATGCTGACAAGGACGACTGGGATGAGAAAATACCTGCAGTCTTATGGGCATACAAAACAGCCTATAAACGGTCAACCGACCAAACCCCCTTTCGACTAGTCTACGAACAAGAAGCTATTGTCCCTCTACACTTCCGACAACAGACGCCTACTATTGCAAAAATCCTCCATGTCGATGTCGAACAGGGAAGGAAGGACCGACTACTTCAGCTCAGTAAGCTGGAAGAGCACCGACTCATTTCCATACAACACCAAGAAATTCAGAAGCAACAACAGAAAGCATGGCACGACCACAACATCAAAAACAAAAACCTAACGGTCGGTGACTTTGCTTTACTCTACAATAGTCGAATCAAACGAAAACCTAAGAAACTCTACACAGAGTGGATGGGACCATACATTGTCAACGAGATACACTCCAATGGTTCAGTTCGACTAAGGACGCTGCAGGGCCTAGTATTTCGGAAGCTCGTTAATGGAGCCTGACTAAAACGTTACAGAAACTAAAAACAAAAAACAAAAAAAATAAAAATAAAAAATAAAAAATAAATCATATAATGACCATAACCGGCAACCAAAATC
This sequence comes from Pseudotsuga menziesii, assembly GCA_001517045.1. Taxonomy (NCBI): domain Eukaryota; kingdom Viridiplantae; phylum Streptophyta; class Pinopsida; order Pinales; family Pinaceae; genus Pseudotsuga; species Pseudotsuga menziesii. Next base: position 165,807 of record LPNX011131542.1, on the reverse strand, counting down.
CATAAAAAAAACTAAAAATTCCAAAAACAAAATATACTCCAGACACAAAACCATGACAGGAAAACACCACTTCGACAACCGGCATCATGACCATCGACCATCTTCATTGACCATTCCTGTCGACCATTCTCAGCACCGACACCAGCCAACGACCTCGATAGTCCCATCGTGCATTCATGACCTCGAGCGCCGAAAGCAAATCACCATTACTTCACACCCGCGTATTACAGCTGGAACGTCAAATCCGCCATTGATACATCCATTACCGCACACAACCACACCATCGCCTATAAATACTAGACTGTCGAATATTCATTCACCACACCCTTTACACACAGAGCATTTGCACACTCAATCGACCAAAAGCCAAGAACCCTGTAGCAACATCGACCAAACCAACACAATGGCTCCCAAACAAACCAGAGCATCGACCAAGGCAAAAGAGGTACAGGTTGCGGATACACCTTTGGTCCGCCGACTAAAGAACATAAAAAACGCCAAAGTGCAGGAGGGCCCATGGTAGAAACTATGGACCGAGATCCAAGAGTGGGCTTTTGTCAACAAAAAGATGACTCAAGCAGCAGAAAAGATCAGACACAGCACCCTCTTTGGATATGCCAATGCACCGCTGATGGCCAGCTTTGGGGGTACAAAGGAAGCTGCTGTGAAATTTATTATCAGGCGATACCACAACGGTCGGTTCTACTTTGATGAACCGATCGACATTTCTGGGGATGTTATCTCTAAACTCATTGGCCTGTCTAACAAAGGAGACCCTATACCAGTCGGAATCAAAGAAGGACTGGTCAAAGAGATTACGGGATCACCCTCCGGGAAAAACTCAAAAGGGTTGATGATTGGCCAAATCACAACTCGAACGCCACAGATCGTGGCCAAAATAATCGCAATCACACTCACATTGGCAGGTCGAGGCAGCGACCTCAAGTTAGAAATGCTGGAAGCCGTTGACACAATTGCCACCGACGGGCGCCTCTACAGATGGGGGGAGTATGTCACCGACATGATATAGACTGTATGTGAGCGTTGCCAAGAGATGGGGGGAATCATCAAGTTCCCCTCCCTCATTTTATGGATCGTTAGGTACCACATCTGCCCCGAAGGGAGCCCCGTCTTTCGCGCGCCATCAAGGTTCGACATGTATAGGTTTAAACCCTTTTCCCAGAAAGGAACCCCACATGAACTAGAGCAAGGGAAAGTATTCCTGGAAAACTGGTTCCAGCAACTAAAGGTTCGCACGACTAGATGGAGGGTGCCTCAGAACATCCGACGAAATGTACCTGCGAACTCCCACATCTAGCTGGAGCTCGACCATACCTCGGTGTTGTACATGTAGGGTGAGGCCTCCAATGCCAAAGCCCTCGACTACTATCCATCTGTTGACCAAATCTTCCGAGAATTGTCTCGACAGACTAAGACAAAGATAACAGTACCAGAAGCAGCGAAACAGATCGATGTCTCAATCGAGGAGCCACTCACCGACCAAGAGAAAAAGGAAGACTACGAGCTCAACCTCTACATCAACACATTTGTGTTGAAGGATCTACCGGTCGAACCCACTAGTCGCGTACAAATAACTATCAAACCTCCGACCGCAAAGCAAGCAGTACCACAGCCTACAAAACCAAAGCCACAACAACAGCAGCAAACAACTCCTCCGGCTCCAACAAGTGTCGTTTCGACTCAGGAACCAATGCCTGAAGTCGAACCAGACAACCCTGAATATGCTGTGTCAAAAGGCATAATTAGGAAACTCGCCAATGAGATAGCAGCAGCCTAGAAGAAAATAAAAGAGCAAGAAGAACAACAACAAGGCAAAGGTAAGCGCAAACTTATCATTGTCGAATCATCAGATGATGACGATGAACTGGCAGCTGCAGCCCTTGACATTATATAGGATGCCGCCACAAATGAAGTGTCGGTTGAAACTCAGTTCCAGCGATTTGTAGAAGCAGGAGCCCCCGAAGGTCAACCAAAGAAGGAAAAAACAACGACAACACCTGAAAACGTCGTCGATCTTGTGTTGACACCTCCACCTTTATCACCGACACAAATAGTCGAGGAGCAAGCACCGGCACAACAGTCGGTCAGCCCCCTCAACTTATACAAAAGCACAATGTCGGAGACAGTGAAAGCAAAATTTGACAAGGATACCGAGCTAAAAGCTTTCTTCGGGACATTGCTTGTGCTATTTCAGTCGGCCCAAAAAATTACCACCCAGGCTCCCATGTACACACCTAGCAGAACACAACCCATAGTATTTGCACACATCACGTCGACCTTCACACGACAATCCGACAAAGAAGACGACGTGATTGGCCAAGTGCAGTCTACTATTGAACCGACCGCCCCGAACCCCAGGCCGACCTACCAACCACTAAACCGCCGGAAGCGGACATACCTTCCGACGAAAGTCCACACCGCACTTCCCCCAAACCCATCACCCCCGACCATTTCCCCACTCCATCACCACAGCCACCGCCACCCCCACCACCCCCTGATTCACAGACAAACCTATCCCAACCAACTATATCCACATAGCCGGAGGTGGTCATACCACCTCCCCAGCCAGAAAAACCATCGACTTCCATCCCGCAAACCAAAGGCCCCACCTCAACTGTTGCAAGTACACAAGAGACAGAAGTAGAAAAACACAAGAAGAGGAAGGAGCATCACGGAAAGACTCCCAGACTTCGGATTAGCTTGAAGGATGCAAGCTCCTTGATCGACACAAAGGTGGGCCAACTCCTCAAAACTCTAGCCAAGGAAGCAAAGACAAGGACTGAGCGAAAAACCAAAGAACTCACAAACAAAAATACATAACAGGTCGATTTTCTCGACAAATGCAGGACTTTAGCTCAGTCCGTCATACCAGGCCCCATAGAAGTCGACACCGATAGACCACTTGAATGGGCATACCAGCTATTTGAGAGCATGGTGTCGACCATCCAAGCACACCTACAGGAAACCAAGGAGGAACAGAAAGAGGAACTTCCAGACTTCTATTGGCATAGCACACTGCATTCTCGGAAGCATACAGAGTATTACAGGACCATATGGAGGATTCTATCGTAACCGAAGAAGTCCTAAGAGACTGGCCTACTCACTATGGGAAAGTTTATCAATAGACATGACAGACTCGGTAAGGGATTCAGGCTTTGGAGAGCAGGAAGACCACGGAGGCAGCACTTAGGCCGACAATAGAAGAACAGATAGTGCTGGAAACCACCAAACTACAGAAACTGGAAAGGGAAGCACATAAATGGGTGCAACAAGCTCTCCCCAACTTAAAGAAAGTCGACATCATCCGCCCACAGATGAAACGACTCATCGACACTGCAGAAGAGCAAAACCAGTTCATGGGCCCCAACATGGAAAAGATAGCAGAAATCCCCATCTCAGAGAAGATGTCGGTCCTGTCCAGCTTAACCACATTAACCATCGACATCCAAAAAGCTTTGCAAAGTTGGACAGATTTCCAACATCACCTCACCATAACAGCTCCAGCTATTGTTGAGGTCTGTGTACAGAAAAGACCAACCATCCGTCTCCACAGTCCACCACAATAAAATTTTCAAAGACCAAACAAACATATTTTGTGTACCTCCCTGTTTCTTCGGGACGAAGAAACATTTTGTTCGTGGGGGAGATGTAGAAGGAGCAAGTCGATAAGTCGACTTGAATGAGGACCGACTTAGTCGACTAAGTCGATGGGCTGACTTAGTTGATCAGCTGACTAAGTCGGTCGGTCGACTAAACTAAAGAGATTAGGTCGGCCATCTAAAGTCGCGTCGGTTCACCGAACCGACAGGTAGTTATTTTGTAACCGTCTGTAAATTGTATATATTAGGCTATTGAGCCAAACGAGAACTCAGTTCAGTTCTCTGCATTGTATGAACTCATTGTAATAATATAATATGTTTAATCCTATATGTTCTTGTCTCTTGTCTCTGTTCTATATGTATGTATGTTTTAGTATGTATTATTGATAACCTTATGTGATCTGTGAGATTACAACAAGCCTATCTGGTACACTCTTTAACCCTTTTCCTTAGAAGCCTGAGCTTGTGGGACAAACAACACATTTTATCATGTGAGGAATCAGGCATCAAAGGGGGACAAACATCCTTTACCATCTATACGAAGTCAACATCCAAGAGCCAGACAATTGAATTTGAAGGGGTAGTGGTGAGCCGAGTTCGTAGACATCCATTCAAGGCAAATAGGGTAGTGATCAGATACATCATAGGGAGACGACCATACCCTATGCCTAGACAAACAGGGAATCAGAATCAATGAAATCAAAAATCTGTCAAGCCTTTTACTAATGCCCTCATCCCCAGCCCTACCATTCCGCCATGTAGGCCCTGCACAAGAGGGAGCAATATCCATCAAGTTGTAATAAAAAATAAGATGAGAAAAGAAGATGCCAAGAGGATCCAACAGTGCCTTTTTTCCCCAAATATCAACTACATTCAAACTAAAGTTAAAGTCCTTGGCCAAGATCAAATTTGGTTAGGCCAGTACCCCTCCAGGTAGTAGAAGAGTCGCAGAACCTAGCCTTAACCAGAATTCCAACCACAATTTCAAAAGCCTTGCAATGAGTGGATGTTAGGATTATTAATCCTCCCTTGTCCAATTTGGTCATATGTCCAAATAAGGAGTCATGTCTAAAACGGGAGTCCATCCAGTCTATTTTTAGTCACTAGCACCATTGGGTCCACTTGGCCTAATTGGGGCACATGTTCCAGTTACTAAAGTGTGGGGAACACTATTTGAGGCCTACTACCACTGATTGCACTTGCATGCATCAGTTTAGGAGCCTCCTATATCAATTCCTACAATTTAGGAGCCACTAGGAGTGCCGACACCAACCTTCAACAGTTGAGTTCAGTTAGTGACTAGTCAAGCTGAGTTAGGAGTCAGTTACATTCAGTTCCAGTCCTCTACATTCAATTAGCGCTAGGTTTGCATGGTTGCATGTAGGAGAGGCGCATTTGTCACCTACCACAGTCAGTTAGCCTCAGTCAACACTGAAGTAGACACTTGAGTTGAGTTTTAGAACTCCGTTGAACTCCGGTAATGGTTTAGACAAGGTCAGTTAACTATTGAGTCCTCCGACAGTGATTTAGACAAGGTCTTAGTTACCTAGAGTTAAGTAGAGTCTAATCAATTCGAATTTCCTCATGTGGATTCGAATTGTATGTGGCTATTTAAGCCATTGTACTTCATTGTAATTATTATCTAATTACTCTTTGATTAATGAAAAGCATTCACAGCTGCAAGCCATTTTTGCACTGTTTCATTCTTCAATAACTGAGTAAATTGTGTGATCTATCATGTGAGTTTTGTGTTTGTCCACAAATCTATGTGCTCAATTTAATATGGTATCGAAGCCTCGGTGGACAAGGAACTTCTCCTCCTCAGATCTCCTACTGGATCATTTTTTATTAAAATTGCTCATTCCAGCTCTGCACCAAAAGCAGAAGGTTTACCACTTAATATCCCAAGTTAAGGAATTGTTGGTCAAGCTTGATAAACTATGTTGGGTGTGATGAAAACCTAAAATGTGCAGGTTGTCTGACCTTATGGTGCCCCTTTGTTATTTTTTGCAGTTACAACTTCGAAATGAATTCATTAGTTTCTCTTCTCATCCTATTCACAAACTATTCAGAATGGAAGAAGAAAATGATTGCATCTCTGATGAGATGAGGTCTCTATGGGGTGTCTATTGGACTCGGTGAAGAGTGTTTTAGTGAGAATGACTAGCTAAATAAATGTGATGCAGCTTTTGGAACAATAGCACTGGGTCTTTCTCCTAGCTTGCGCTACCTCAGTAGATCTATTGAAGACCCAAAGGAACTCTGGACAAGATTGGATAGAACCTTTATAATGATTGATGAGGATCATAATAACACTTTGGAGAGCACATCCAGCACCATAAGCATCCTTGATCCAAAAACCTTGGCCTCCAGTCTCTCTGATGAAGTTGTTCAAAATGAAAAAAAAAGCACAATCTTCTACACAGTCAATTCGAATTGAAGACAGTCTCATTGCAGTGACTCCTTCTCCTGATGCTTCGAAAATTCATGAGATCTCTGATATCTCATCTCCTTACATGGATGAAACAGAAGAAGACATTAGAATCTCTAATATTGAAGAAAAATACTGTTGCACTTCCATGCAAACATTCACCGGTGATTTTCCTTTGAATTATGTGCAACATTTACCAGTAATTGCTTTCGAAAGTGAAGAGAAAATAGATTTTTTCTCCCTCTAATTTTGTTGTTGGTTTGCAAATATGTAATACCTTAGATATTTTGGAAGAAATATCATATTACCAGAGCGATCCATTTTCTCCCCATGATCTAGATCTTCCAACAAATCCCTGCAAGATTGCATGCACCAAAATTTAGAATTTTGAAGAAGAAGAAAACTGTGCATCTACCGTCTCGGTGAACCATACTCTTGGATCTGATATGAACCTTATTGGATCTAATATGATCTTATTTAGATCTGATCTGATATTTCTTGGTTTAATATTTCAAATTCATAATCTTTCAGTACTGCTTAAAGTTGTTCTCACCAATGGTGTGAAGAAACAAGTACCGCAAGTCTCCTATAAAAACTGTTGCTGGGGATTTGATTTGATTTCATAATTTTGGATCTGTTGTGAACCTATTTATATCTAATTTACTTTCTGATCTGATATTATTTGGTTCAAATTTTAAAATCCAAGAGCTTTCAGTCATGCTTGTAGCTCCTCTCACCAATTCCGGTGTGAAAAATCAAGTACTGCAATTTCTCTTCAAAACTGTTGCTAGGGATTTGGTGTTAGTTTCCTCTTATGAGGTTGCTGATATTTTATTATGTGATTCATTAGTTATTTTAGAAGATATATCAGACTATGGAGCTCAAGCGTTCGCTCTCAAAAGTCCTAGTGCTTCTCTACCATTGATCACATGCTCATCTCCTCGTGGAACTAGTAAAGAGGAAGACATTTTGCATCCACCTGAACACTTGCTCCTAACACTTGGGGCTGATTTTACCACTCATGGTTTGCTGTTCAGGGCTGCAACATATCAGTTTCTTGAGTGTTTCTCACATGTTATGAATCCTCAAGAACCTTTTCTCACTTATCAATTGACTTCAGTTGCTCTACATGGGTCCAGTCTTCATCCGACACCTGTCTATATTTTTGATTTAGTTGAGCATATCATTCTTCTTCCAAAGAGGAAGATTCCTCCAGACATAATGATGGAGAGGTTCACATGCCAGGCCCCAGGATACCTGTGCACAGAAGAACCAAATTGATCTTAATTCTATCTGCTTAATTAGAGGGGGGGCTTTTTTCCCATGTGGTTTTTTCCCCAACTCCTTGTATTGAGTAGTTACTTTACTTTACTTGATGTAATGGGTGACCTATGGTCTTAGTTACCAGGGCCCACAGATTGTCCAAGTTAGCATTCAGGGGGGTGTTAGGATTATTAATCCTCCCTTGTCCAATTTGGTCATATGTATAAATCGGGAGTCCATCCAGTTTATTTTTAGTCACTAGCACCATTGGGTCCACTTAGCCTAATTAGGGCACATGTTCCAGTTACTAAAGTGCGGGGAACACTAATTGAGGCCTACTACCACTGATTGCACTTACATGCATCAATTTAGGAGCCTCCTAGATAAATTCCTACAATTTAGGATCCATTGGGAGTGCCGACACCAACCTTCATCAGTTGAGTTCAGTTAGCGACTAGTTAAGTTGAGTTAGGAGTCACTTACATTCAGTTATAGTCGTATACATTCAGTTAGCACTAGGTTTGCATGGCTGCATGCAGGTGAGGTGCATTTCTCACCTACCACAGTTAGTTAGCCTCAGTCAACACTGAAGTAGACACTTGAGTTGTGTTTTAGAACTTCGGTAATGGTTTATACAAGGTCAGTTAACTATTAATGAGTCCTCCAACGGTGATTTAGACAAGGTCTTAGTTACCTACAGTTAAGTAGAGTCTAATCAATTCGAATTTCCTCATGTGGATTCGAATTGCTTGTGGCTATTTAAGCCATTGTACTTCATTGTAATTATTATCTAATTACTCTTTAATTTATGCAAAGCATTCACAGTTGCAAGCCATTTTTGCACTGTTTCATTCTTCAATAACTAAGTAAATTGTGTGATCTATCCTGTGAGTTTTGTGTTTGTCCACAGATCTATGTGCTCAATTTAATATGGTATCAGAGCCTCAGCAGACAAGGCACTTCTCCTCCTCAGATCTCCTATTGGATCATTTTTTAGCAAAATTGCTCCTTCCAGCTCTGCACCAGAAGCAGAAGGTTTACCACTTAATACCCCAAGTTAATGAATTGTTGATCAAGATTGATCAACTATGCTGGGTGTGATGAAAACCTGAAATGTGTAGGATGTCCGACCTTATAGTGCCCCTTTGTTTTTTTTTGCAGGTACAACTTCGAAATGAATTCATCAGTTCCACTTTCACCCTATTTACAAAGTATTCATAATGGAAGAAGAAGATGATTGCATCTCTGATGAGACAAGGTCTCTATGGGATGTCTATTGGACTCAGTGAAGCATGTTTTAGTGAGAATGACTGGCTGAATAAATGTGATGCAACTTTTGGAACAATAGCACTGGGTCTTTCTCCTAGCTTGCGCTACCTCAGTAGATCTATTGAAGACCCAAAGGAACTCTGGACAAGATTAGACAGAACCTTTGGAATGATTGATGAGAATCATAATAACACTTTGGAAAGCACATCCAGCACCATAAGCATCCTTGATCCAAAAACCTCAGCCTCCACTCTCTCTGATGAAGTTGTTCAAAGTGAAGAAGAAGCAGAATCTTCTACACAGTCAATTCGAATTGAAGACAGTCTCCTTACAGTGACTCCTTCTCCTGATGCTCCGGAAATTCATGAGATCTCTGATATCTCATCTCCTCGTATGGATGAAATAGAAGAAGACATTCGAATCTCTAATATTGAAAAAAAATACTGCTGCACTTCCATGCAAACATTCACCGGTGATTTTCCTTTGAATTCTGTGCAAAATTTGCCAGTAATTGCTTCCGAAAGTGAAGAGAAATTTGATTTTTTCTCCCTCTAATGTTGCTGCTGGTGTGCAAATATGTAATACCTTGGATATTTTGGAAGAAATATCAGATTACCAGAGTGATCCATTTGCTCCCCATGATCTAGATCTTCCAACAAATCCCTGCAGGATTGCATGCACCAAAATTCAAAATTTTGAAGAAGAAGAAAACTGTGCATCTACCATCTCGGTGGACCATACTCTTGGATCTGATATGAACCTTATTGGATCTGATATGATCTTATTTATATCTGATCTGATATTTATTGGTTTAATATTTCAAATTCATAATCTTTCAGTACTGCTTGTAGTTGTTCTCGTCAACGGTGTGAAGAAACAAGTACCGCAAGTCTCCTATAAAACTACTGCTGGGGATTTGATTTGATTTCATAGTTGTGGATCTATTGTGAACCTATTTAGATGTGATTTAATTTCTAATATGATATTGTTTGGTTCAAATTTTAAAATCTAAGAGCTTTTAGTCATGCTTGTAGCTGCTCTCACCAATTCCGGTGTGAAAAATCAAGTACCGCAATTTCTCTTCAAAACTGTTGCTGAGGATTTGGTGTTAGTTTCCTTTTATGAGGTTGCTGATATTTTATTATGTGATTCATTAGTTATTTCAAAAGCTATATCAGACTATGGAGCTCAAGCATTCACTCTCAACAGTCCTAGTGCTTCTCTACCATTGATCACATGCTCATCTCCTCACAGAACTAGTAAAGAGGAAGACATTCTGCATCCGCCTGAGCACTTGCTCCTAACACTTGGGGCTGATTTTACCACTCATGGTTTGTTGTTCATGGATGCAAAATATTAGTTTCCTGAGTGTTCCTCACATGTTTTGAATCCTCAAGAACCTTTTCTCACTTATTAGTTGACTTTAGTTGCTCTACATGGGTCCGATCTTCATCCGGCAGCTGTCTATATTTCTAATTTAGTTGAGCATATCATTCTTCTTCCAAAGAGGAAGATTCCTCTAGACATAATGATGAAGAGGTACATATGCCAGGCCCCAGGATACTTGTGCACAAAAGAACCAGATTGATCCTGATTCTGGCTGCTTAATTAGAGGGGGGGCTTTTTTCCCATGTGGTTTTTTCGCTAGCTCCTTGTATTGAACAGTTACTTTACTTTACTTGATGTAATGGTGACCTACGGTTTTAGTTACCAGGGCCCACAGATTGTCCAAGTTATCATTTAGGGGGGGTGTTAAGATTATTAATCCTCCCTTGTCCAATTTGGTCATATGTCTAAATCAAGAGTCATGTCTAAATCGAGAGTCCATCCAGTCTATTTTTAGTCACTAGCACCATTGGGTCCACTTGGACTAATTAGCGCACATGTTTCAGTTACTAAAGTGTGGGGAACACTAATTGAGGCCTACTACCACTGATTGCACTTGCATGCATCAGTTTAGGAGCCTCCTAGATCAATTCCTACAATTTAGGAGCCACTGGGAGTGCCGATACCAACCTTCATCAGTTGAGTTCAGTTAGTGACTAGTCAAGCTGAGTTAGGAGTCAGTTACATTCAGTTCTAGTCCTCTACATTCAGTTAGCGCTAGGTTTGCATGGTTGCATGTAGGAGAGGCGCATTTCTCACCTACCATAGTCAGTTAGCCTCAGTCAACACTGAAGTAGACACTTGAGTTGTGTTTTAGAACTCCGTTGAGTCCTCCGACAATAACTTAGACAAGGTCTTAGTTACCTACAGTCAAGTAGAGTCTAATCAATTCGAATTTCCTCATGTGGATTCGAATTGCATGTGGTTATTTAAGCCATTGTACTTCATTGTAATTATTATCTAATTACTCTTTGATTAATGAAAAGCATTCATAGTTGCAAGCCATTTTTGCACTGTTTCATTCTTCAATAACTGAGTAAATTATGTGATCTATCATGTGAGTTGTGTGTTTGTCCACATATCTATGTGCTCAAGTTAATATGGTATTAGAGCCTAGGTGGACAAGGCACTTCTCCTCCTCATATCTCCTACTGGAACATTTTTGAGCAAAATTGCTCCTTCCAGCTCTGCACCAGAAGCAGAAGGTTTTCCACTTAATACCCCAAGTTAAGGAATTGTTGACCAAGCTTGATCAACTATGCTGGGTGTGATGAAAACCTAAAATGTGCAGGTTTTCTGACCTTACGGTGCCCCTTTGTTTTTTTTGCAAGTACAACTTTGAAATGAATTCATTAGTTCCTCTTCTCACCCTTTTCACAAACTATTCAGAATGGAAGAAGAAGATGATTGCATCTCTGATGAGACGAGGTCTCTATGGGGTGTCTATTGGACTCGGTGAAGAGTGTTTTAGTGAGAATGACTAGCTGAATAAATGTGATGCAGCTTTTGGAACAATAGCACTGGGTCTTTCTCCTAGCTTGCGCTACCTCAGTAGACCTATTGAAGGCCCAAAGGAACTCTGGAAAAGATTGGACAGAACCTTTGGAATGATTGATGAGGATCATAATAGCACTTTGGAGAGCACATCCAAGACCATAAGCATCCTTGATCCAAAAACCTTGGCCTCCAGTCTCTCTGATGAAGTTATTCAAAATGAAGAAGAAGCAGAATCTTCTACACAGTCAATTCGAATTGAAGACAATCTCCTTGCAGTGACTCCTTCTCCTGATGCTCCAGAAATTCATGAGATATTTGATATCTCATCTCCTCATATGGATGAAACAGAAGAAGACATTCAAATCTTTGATATTGAAGAAAAATACTGCTGCACTTCCTTGCAAACATTCACTGGTGATTTTCCTTTGAATTCTGTGCAAATTTTTCTAATAATTGCTTCCAAAAGTGAAGAGAAATTTGATTTTTCTCCCTCTAATGTTGTTGCTGGTGTGCAAATATGTAATACCTTGGATATTTTTGAAGAAATATCAGATTACCAGAGTGATCCATTTGCTCCCCAGGATCTAGATCTTCCAGCAAATTCCTGCAGGATTGCATGCACCAAAATTCAGAATTTTGAAGAAGAAGAAAATTGTGCATTGACCGTCTCGGTGGACCATACATTTGGATCTAATATGAACCTTATTGGATCTGATATGATCTAATTTAGATCTGATCTGATATTTCTTGGTTTAATATTTCAAATTCATTATCTTTTAGTACTGCTTGTAGCTGTTCTCATCAACGGTGTGAAGAAACAAGTACCACAAGTCTCCTGCAAAACTGCTGCTGGGGATTTGATTTCATTTCACAGTTTTGGATATGTTGTGAACCTATTTAGATTTGATTTAGTTTCTGATATGATATTATTTGGTTCAAATTTTAAAATCCAAGAGCTTTTAGTCATGCTTGTAGCTGCTCTCACCAATTCCGGTGTGAAAAATCAAGTACCGTAATTTCTCTTCAAAACTGTTTCTAGGGATTTGGTGTTAGTTTCCTCTTATGAGGTTGCTGATATTTTATATGTGATTCATTATCTATTTCAGAAGCTATATCAGACTATGGAGCTCAATCATTCCCTCTCAACAGTCTTAGTGCTTCTCTACCATTGATCACATGCTCATCTCCTCACAGAACTAATAAAGATGAAGACATTCTACATCTGCCTGAACACTTGCTCCTAACACTTGGGGTTTGTCAAAACCCCAAATTTTCACAAAAATTTAAAATTTTGAAATAACATAAAATGCTGAGTCTGCATTTTATTAACAGTTAACAGTTAGCAAAAAGAAAGGCAGTCAATAGATTAATTTGCATAAACTCAATTATGTTAACTCAGTAGTTTTCTTATTAACATAATCTTAAGTTTATCTTGTGCATAAATTTTATATTTGGTATACTGATGAGTTCTAATTATGACAGTAGGTGGAATCTGACTTTGAATTTCGGAGCTTACTTAGCATTTATGCTAACGCAGATGGATTAATTGTTCTTACAGGTTTACAGGTATAATTGACCGAGTATCGTCTTTAAATTTATAGAGCATCCTACAATATTTCTATTCGCAATTAATATGCTTAGATATAAGCTGTTGTAAACCAACCTACTTCCGTAAGGTAACACAGTTTGTTTTCTTCTGTTGCTATAGTAAGCGAAGTTCAAAAGATTGTATTTCTTCCTGTAGAATAAGTAGCGACAGTATTACTTTCTTTGGTAATCTGCTTGATATTCTTTATTTTCAAATTGCATACCCTAGCAATTCGATATTACAATTCTTGTATTAGGTTCTATCTAAGAACAATTTCGAGGATTGGTATTTTTCTTATCGAACCGATCTTTTTATCTTATGTTAACCTTAGTAAATTGGTAAGAATGTAAAACTATACTACAGTAATGAGAAACTGCCACAATGTCTAAGATAAGATCTCATGGATCTGTATTAAGTAAAAGAGCTCATAGGGAAATGTTCTTACTTTTCATTTTGCCATTACATAGTTGGTTATCAAAACTTGGCTAGTTTATAAGATTTAATAACGTGCATAAACTATTTGTTTATCGACATAAAAGATTTTATTTGTGTTACAATTGCATAATGTTTAAGATCCTTCCCAAACGACACTGTGCACAATACACAAGTTGAAAGCTATGTAATCATTTACACCATCATGACAGATAACTGGAACTAAAAGACAGTTATTCTTACGCCATGAACTTGACTGTTTATAAGTCAATAATTTCATAATTATCTTAAAATACGATTAACAACAACTTAGTTATTGCACAACCTATTTCACAATAGTGATATCATTATAAAAACTTTGATGAGTTGTAACCAATTAAAAAGGGGTTAATGCTCTCATGCATACTATGCATATAACTAACGATGATGTTAAAATGACTTTGTAAAGTTTTCCCACGATGCTTATTATTAGTATAACTTACTGTGCAACATAAACATAAACCTTATTAGCTTTTACTAGCAATATATGTTTATATAATCCTTTTAATGTCTCCATAAGTCAACTATTAGTGTAAATTTACAATAGAGAAACACTATTCTCATGATCTTACTAATATAATTTTGTATCATTGCTTACCCATACAATATGTAAGATTTCTTTTGGGCCACGAGGATATAGCTATGAATGTGTTAAGTCAACTATTATCATAATGTTGTAATCCACGATGCTCATTAGTATAACTTTACTATGCAAACATAAACATAAACCTCACTAGCTTTACTAGCGATATCTCATAACTTTGGTGTTTGATAAATTATGTAATGTATTGGATACGAGGTTAAAGGTTTATGTTATGTGGTAAGTCAACGTTGTAATAACGTTGCACCCCACGCTAGTGATGAGCTATATGTTACGTTAAACAATTATCATTATGTTGTAAACCCGTGCCAAAACGAGCCATGCACTAAGCGTTGAAACGATCATTGTTTGATTGGAAACCATGCAAACTATAATGTGGTTTTTGAGGAAATCATTGGTTAAATAAAATGATTTTTGGAACGCAGGTGACTATGGAAAGTCGACCCACTACACGTTGAAAATATTGCGACAACGTGGAGAATCTTTGGCCATGCACTAGTTGGATAAATAGTTTTAACCGTAGCCTTTGGCTCATTCGACCTCCGTCATTTGCGTTGGCCCTGTGGGCTGCTCTGCAAGCTCCCATGGCGGCCGTGAGCTGCAGATAGCTACAGAGGCTCCAACACTGGCTTTTAACGTGGCTTACTCCCTTGAGCTGGATGCCATTACTCGCCTCCTCTATGATTTCTTTCTTTGGCCATAGTTCACTGCTTCTCATTGCACATGGCTTACAGTCGCTTCGTTGCTCCTCTGTCATGGTCTATCATTGGTAAAAGCTTTGAGCTTAATGCATGTTATGGCAACACTCCTTCGTTGTAGGGTTTAGTTTTCCTGTTTATGCTAGTGACAGTCCGACTCCATGCTTGCAGACTCCTTGCAGCCATTGCTCCTGCTTACCCACACCTCTGTTGTTAGTGTGAAAAGCTCCAAACCCTAGAATCTTCTTCCTCGACGAGAATGACGGTTCGGCTCTTCTTGATGCTAGTTGTGGTGTTATTGTTCGTCTGGGGCTCCATCGTTTTCGTTTCCAGCTTGGGTAAGTTATTAAATTAACTTTCATTACTAATTTCAATTTCAAACTGCATAAAGGGTTTTAAAATTTTATTAACTCTATTTCTTTTATAATACAGGTTAACATGTCTTCAAGGTTGACAGTCGAGCTGCATAAATGGCTTCCCGAATAGTCTACGGTAAGCTCTAGTTTCAACAAGGTTCTCTCTCAGTTTGTACAGCCTTTTGCGATTGGAAGAAGATATGGTCGTGCTGCACCCAGTCTTGGGTTGCTATCCTTCATTTTAACATTTTTACTTTGGTTTATCTCCCTTGCTTTTCGCGAGGTGACTACAGCTTTAAGCTGAGACTTGTAAAGCTCCTCTCGTAGTTGTAATGAACTTACAGTTTTGTAATATGTTGTATATGCTTGTTCATACTCCATATCTTAATATGGATGCTCGGCTCCTCGCTGAGGTTTTGTACTCTGTTACTGTTTTGGCTTAATTACAGTCTTCGGGCTTGTTGATGTAATATAATATTTTAAATACAGCCCGTCTTAAGCTTAACTTCGTGCTCCTTTATGTATTTGTATTTTTTTTAGCTCTGTGTAAATAAATTAAATTTTTCCTTAAATGTTTATATAAAAAGATTGAATATAATGTTTATCATAGGTTACTACTGTAATAGATTTGCATATATAAGAAAACTGGGTAGTTTCTGCTCAGAAATAAGAGCTAGGGTTTTTACCCTATTTAAATTTTATAATGATAATTTCTGTATTGTTATTTCATTAAGTTTGATTACTGTCAAAAGAATTTAAAATTATTTTAATGGCTCGAGGAATTCCAGGTTAGGGTTTATGGAAATAATCTTTGTTCTTTCTTTAAAGTTTTCTTCAGTTTGTAAAAAGAATTTCTTTTTGATTTGTAAACGATAATATTTATGTTAATAATATTATCTGCGAATTTACTATATTTTTGTAAGTATGTATTTGCACATATACTTTATTAATAAATACTGAGAACAGTATATAATAGTTTAATTTATTTAATATGACTACTTCTGTAAACTTGATAAAAAGAAATGAGCGTTTTTAACCCTGTCATTACTTCTTACATTTATAATTTGTCTGTAAATGTTAAAGGACAGTTCCTCGTCAATAATACTTAAAGGATAGGTTACTAATGTATTTTAATTGTTTGATTCTAAGGAAAAGAATACTGTGAGAGTTAATAAGTTCTTTATTAAGATATTTCTTCATCTTGCATTAGTTTATCTTTATAATTTAATTACGTTACCAATCCTTACATAAGGTTCGAATAGTTGCAGGTTAAGTTAGCTATTAATATTAGTAAATTATATAATCTAACAGAACCATACTTAAACCCTTACTTAACATAAATAAATGAACATTGTATCAGCAATGTTTCTATTTTCTCTATTTCAGGTTAGAAGTATAGTTTGTAAAAGAAAGTACTGTGTAAAGGATAACTTACCTACTTGAACACATTGCTATCAGTAAAGTAATACGACAATTTCTTTTTCTAGCATTGTTAATACACAGTTTGGTTTTAATCAATAACCTAACTAGGAAGATTAATATTCTTTTCTGGAAGCAACTATCTACAGCAAGAAAAGATTCCAATACTCTTAAAAACATAAATAACTATATTCATTTCAGATTTCTTTCCTATCCTTCATCTACTTTAAACTATACTGCCTGTGCTAGAGTACGGTTTGGTTTATTCCAAATGGGGAAAAATACAGGTAGGATTATATTTCATCAAGTATAGATTCAGCATTCAAATAACTAAAAGATTACAAGCTTTAACAGTTCACTACAAAACATATAAACCATTCATTATTCATTCATTCTCAGATATAAACATTTAACATCGTAAATAAAAGACTGTAGAACCTGTTTTAAGCTGGACAACAACAGCGTTGGGAGGCCGTTCCTCCCTACCAACTCTTGGAGAGCGCTCAAACAACGACTTCTCAGGACCCTCGAGCCTGTTCCTGGTCTCCTTGGCTGAGAACTGGTGGAGCAAACAACAAGATACTAGTCCAATGACTCAGTACTAACTCTGCACTCAGCAATAAGATCATTCAGCTGAAAAGCTTTACTAGATCACTTTCTGTAGTTTACCCCTCAAACACATTCCACAAATTCCCTTCCCAATGAAATCCTTTGAAGTACATTCACCTGAATGGTTTCCTTCTTGGAATGAGCAGCTTTAGCTCTCTTCAATGGCCATTTTTATTAAGATTGCCTAGGTCTTTTTTTGGGTTAGTTGTCATTAATTGAGCCACCTACTCTGATCCCACTTTCTTGGGGGATCGTCACCCCAAATGTAGGGAGGTTTCCACCTGCAACATTGGAAGTGTTTAAGGATGCTGCCACTTGTCTATTTGCTCTCCATCGAGTCTCCTCCACCAACTTGACCAGTAAACACTCTTTTAACAACTCTCCCAAGCTGTTGTCTCCACTTTTATTTATTTATAATTAAAATATTCAGAATTACATTCACAACCTTGACTCTGCTGAGTCATCATTTACAACTTAGCATAAATTTAACATATTGTCTTGGAATAAAATCAAATAAGATAATATTATTTTGCAAAATTGGGGCATGTGACATACACACCGCCTTAGAACATAACATCGTCCTCGATGTTATTTATTCTTCATCCTCAGAATTCCCCTAGAACAGAATTGGATATGCATCTCGCATTTTACTTTCCAATTCCCAGGTGGCTTCCTCTAGACTAAGGTGCTTCCATTGCACCTTCACCTGTCCAATGGTGCGGTTCCAAAGTGTAATCTCCCTCCTTCTGAGGTACAATCCGGTTCCACCAGAAAGTCTCCTTCTGGTTCCACTTGTACATCATTCCAGTTGACAACATGAGTAGCATCATGAACATATTTCTTTAAAATGGAAATGTGAAAAACATTATGTACTCTTAAATTAGGTGGTAATGCTAATTGATAAGCTACTTGTCCAATTCTAAACATAATTTTAAATGGGCCACAGTAACGAGGTGCCAATTTTGCACAACTCCCCACTCTCAGAGAGCCCTTTTTGGGCCTCACCTTGATGAACACACGTTCACCTACCTGAAACTCCTTTGGAGTTCTTTTTAAGTCCACTTGACTTTTCTGCCAATCCTGTGCCACTTTCAGATTTCCCTGCACTTGTTTTACAATTTCTTCCATTTCTTTTAACATTTCTAGATCTAATACCAATCTATCTACTAGATTACTCCAAGAGATAGGAGTATTACATTTCCGTCCATATAAAATTTCAAAAGGACTAAATCTGGCTGATGTCTGATAATTATTATTATAAGCAAATTATACCACCTGTAAGTAGTCCTCCCATTTACCAGGCTGGTCTTTCACATACATTCTTAATAGATATTCTAATACTTGGTTTACCCTTTCAGTTTGTCCATCTATCTGTTTGAGAATGGAAAGAAGTACTAAAATTTAATGTGGTGTTTAACCCTTTAAACAAAGACTTCTAAAAGTTTCCTGTAAACTTAGGATCTCTATCTAAGATTATGACTTTTGGTACTCCATGTAATCGAAAAATCTGTTTTAGAAAAATATCAGCTATGTTTGCAGCTTTATAAGTGGTTTTAACAGGTATAAAGTGAGCTGCTTTGCTTAACTTATCAACTACTACCATGATAGAATCATTCAGATTTTGATTTTTAGGCAGCCCAATAATAAAATCTAGACTAATTATCTCTCATTTCTAGCTAGGAATGGGTAATGGCTGAAGCAAACCAGATGGGTGTTGATGTTCAGTTTTTACTTGTTGACATTCAAAACACCTAGCAATATATTCAGCTACTTCAGTTTTCATATTTGGTCAGAAATACTCTTTTCTTAACATAGTTCTAGTCTTTTGATAACCTGGATGTCCTGAATATGGTGTTTTATGAATTTCATCCAGAATTAACAGCTTAACTTTAGGTACGTTAGGTACATACATTCTATCTTTATACAATAAAAATTGCTTTTCATTTAAACTATAACATTTAATTAAGTTTTCTGTTGGATTTTCTTTAGCTTTAGCTTGCAATTTCTGGTAAATTTTATCTTATTCTATTCCTTCTTTAAGTTGTTCATCTAAGTCTGAAACATAGGTGCTGATAGCTGCTGCAAAATTCAGCCTTGCATTCCTACTTAATGCATCAGCAACTTTATTTTCTTTACCTTTTATATGTTGAATTTCGAAATCATACTCGCTTAAGAAAGCTAACCACCTAGCTTGTCTGGCATTTAAATTTGGCTGATCTAAAAGATACTTCAACCCTTTATTGTCAGTCATTAAAACAAATTTTCTGCCAATTAGGTGATGTCACCACATTTTTAAGGCGTGTATTACAGCTGCTAATTCCAGATCATATGTTGCATAATTCTTTTCATGAACTTTTAACTTTCTAGACTCATAAAACTCTTTGGCTCTCTCCTCATAATACTGCTCAGACAAAAATTTCTTTTTGAAATACCTTTTAAAAGTACTCCAGTTTACATTTTTCTCTTTTATTCCCTTAACTCTTTTCAAGTCCTGCCACCAAATGTCAGCCTTTCCTGAGAGGTTATATATAGCCATTATAGCCTTTAACTGGTTAGAATAGTTATATATTTGGAAGTACTTCTTCATCCTAGCTAACCAGGATTCAGCTTCCTCCCCCTTCTCAGTCTCTCCATTAAAGGTTGGTGGTTTTATCTTTTTAAATTCCCTGGAAATCTCCTCATAAGGTTTGTATTTCCTCTTTTTAGTGTACTGATTATCATCACTACTGTCACTGGTAGTATAATAGTTTCATTGTTCACCAAACACTTCAGAAGACGAATTACTTTCAATTTTAGTATGTTTCATCTTTTTAGATTTACGTTAATGACTGGTATCTTCTGATTCGGTTCTTGTACCCCTACCCTCAGTTTGAAACTTCTCAATTAGGATCTGATTAAGCTCTTCTTGAGCCCTCAGAATCCTTTCATTTTCTCGCTTTACAGACTCCATTTCAGTTTTTAGGTCCTTTACAGTTTGTAACAGTTCTGAGGAATTGGTAGTTAAATCCTCTTGTATAGGATCTCTTAGCAGATTTCCTGTTTCAATAGCTGGAGACTCCCCCTCTGCATACTCTTCTAGCCTTTCCATACCTGCCTGTTAAACTTCAGAAAACAATTCTCTGTTGAATAACATTTAAAATAAAATACGTCAACATAATAATTTAATTTACTGTTTCATAAAAGCTAGTTGGGCTTCATCAAGGCCTAGTGTTTGAACCTTGTGCTCGGATACCACATGTCAAAACCCCAAATTTTCACAAAAATTTAAAATTTTGAAATAACATAAAATGCCGAGTCTGCAGTTTATTAACAATTAACAGCTAGCAAAAGGAAAGGCAATCAATAGATTAATTTGCATAAACTCAATTATGTTAACTCAATAGTTTTCTTATTAACATAATCTTAAGTCTATCTTGCGCATAAATTTTATATTTGGTTTACTGATTAGTTCTAATTATGACAGTAGGTGGAATATGACTTTGAATTCTGGAGCTTACTTAGCATTTATGCTAATGCAAATGGATTAATTGTTCTTACAGGTTTATAGGTATAATTGACCGAGTATCGTCTTTAAATTTATAAAGCATCCTGCAATATTTCTATTCGCAATTAATATGCTTGGATATAAGCTGCTGTAATCCAACCTACTTCCGTAAGGTAACACATTTTGTTTTCTTCTGTTGTTATAGTAAGCAAAGTTCAAAAGATTGTATTTCTTCCTGTAGAATAAGTAGCGACAGTATTACTTTCTTTGGTAATCTGCTTGATATTCTTTATTTTCAAATTGCATACCCTAGCAATTCCATATTACAATTCTTGTATTAGGTTCTATCTAAGAACAATTTTGAGGATTGGTATTTTTCTTATCAAACCGATCTTTTTATCTTATGTTAACCTTAGTAAATTGGTAAGAATGTAAAACTATACTACAGTAATGAGAAACTACCTCAATGTCTAAGATAAGATCTCATGGATCTATATTAAGTAAAAGAGCTCATAGGGAAATGTTCTTACCTTTCATTTTGCCATTACATAGTTGGTTATCAAAACTTGGCTAGTTTCTAAGATTTAATAACGTGCATACACTATCTGTTTATCGACATAAAAGATTTTATTAGTGTTACAATTGCATAATGTTTAAGATCATTCCCAAACGACACTGTACACAATACACAAGTTGAAAGCTGTGTAATCATTTACACCATCATGACAGATAACTGGAACTAAAAGATAGTTATTCTTACGCCATGAACTTGACTGTTTATAAGTCAATAATTTCACAATTATCTTAAAATGTGATTAACAACAACTTAGTTATTGCACAACCTATTTCACAATAGTGATATCATTATAAAAACTTTGATGAGTTGTAACCAATTAAAAAGGGGTTAATGCTCTCATGCATACTATGCATATAACTAACGATGATGTTAAAATGACTTTGTAAAGTTTTCCCACGATGCTTATTATTAGTACAACTTACTGTGTAACATAAACATAAACCTTACTAGCTTTTACTAGCAATATATGTTTATATAATCCTTAATATCTCCATAAGTCAACTATTAGTGTAAATTTACAATAGAGAAACACTATTCTCACGATCTTACTAATATAATTTCGTATCATTGCTTACCCATACAATATGTAAGAATTCTTTTAGGCCACAAGGATATAGCTATGAATGTGTTAAGTCAACTATTATCATAATGTTGTAACCCACGATGCCCATTAGTATAACTTTACTATGCAAACATAAACATAAACCTCACTAGCTTTACTAGCGATATCTCATAACTTTGGTGTTTGATAAATTATGTAATGTATTGGATACGAGGTTAAAGGTTTATGTTATGTGGTAAGTCAATGTTGTAATAACGTTGCACCCCACGCTAGTGATGAGCTATATGTTACGTTAAACAATTATCATTATGTTGTAAACCTGTGCCAAAACGAGCCATGCACTAAGTGTTGAAACGATCATTGTTTGATTGGAAACCATGCAAACTATAATGTGGTTTTTGATGAAATCATTCATTAAATAAAATGATTTTTGGAACGCAGGTGACTATGGAAAGTCGACCCACTACACATTGAAAATATTGCGACCACGTGGAGAATCCTTGGCCATGCACTGGCTGCATAAATAGTTTTAACCCTAGCCTTTGGCTCATTCGACCTCCGTCATTTGCGTTGGCCCTGTGGGCTGCTCTGTAAGCTCCCATGGCATCTGTGAGCTGCAGATAGCTACGGAGGCTCAAACGCTGGCTTTTAATGTGGCTTACTCCATTGAGCTAGATGCCATTACTCGCCTCCTCTATGATTTCTTTCTTTGGCCACAGTTCACTGCTTCTCATTGCACATAGCTTACGACCGCTTAAAACTCCTTTTCGCTACTCCTCTATCGTGGTCTGTCATTGGTAAAAGCTTTGAGCTTAATGCATGTTATGGCAACACTCCTTCCTTGTAGGGTTTAGTTTTCCTGTTTATGCTAGTGACAGTCCGACTCCATGCTTCCAGGCTCCTTGCAGCCATTGCTTTGGCTTACCCACACCTCTGTTGTTAGTGTGAAAAGCTCCAAACCCTAGCGTCTTCTTCCTCGGCGAGAATGAGGGTTCGACTCTTCTTGATGCTGGTTGTGGTGTTACTATTCGTCCGGGGCTCCATCGTTTTCGTTTCGAGCTTGGGTAAGTTATTAAATTAACTGCTGTTACTAATTTCAATTTCAAACTGCATAAAGGGTTTTAAAATTTTATTAACTCTATTTCTTTTATAATGCAGGTTAACATGTCTTCAAGGTTGACAGTCGAGCTGCATAAATGGCTTCCCGAATAGTCTATGGTAAGCTCCGGTTTCAACAAGGTTGTCTCTCTGTTTGTACAGCCTTTTGCAATTGGAAAAAGATATGGTTGTGCCGCACCCAGTCTTTGGTTGCTGTCCTTCGTTTTAACATTTTTACTTTGGTTTATCTCCCTTGCTTTTCGCGAGGTGACTACAGCTTTAAGCTAAGACTTGTAAAGCTCCTCTCGTAGTTGTAATGAACTTACAGTTTTGTAATATGTTGTATATGCTTGCTCATACTTCATATCTTAATATGTATGCTCGGCTCCTCACTGAGGTTTTGTACTCTGTTACTGTTTTGGCTTAATTACAGTCTTCGAGCTTGTTGTGAAATATAATATTTTAAATACAGTCCGTCTTAAGCTTAACTTCATGCTCCTTTATGTATTTGTATTTTTTTTACCTCTGTGTAAATAAATTAAATTTTTCCTTAAATGTTTATATTAAAAGATTGAATATAATGTTTATCATAGGTTACTACTGTAATAAATTTGCATATATAAGAAAACTGGGTAGTTTCTGCTCAGAAATAAGAGCTAGGGTTTTTACCCTATTTAACTTTTATAATGATAATTTCTGTATTGTTATTTCATTAAGTTTGATTACTGTCAAAAGAATTTAAAATTATTTTAATGGCTCAAGGAATTCTAGGTTAGGGTTTATGGAAATAATCTTTGTTCTTTCTTTAAAGATTTCTTCAGTTTGTAAAAAGAATTTCTTTTTTATTTGTAAAAGATAATATTTATGTTAATAATATTATCTGTGAATTTACTATATTTTCGTAAGTATGTATTTGCACATATACTTTATTAATAAATAGTGAGAACAATCTATAATAGTTTAATTTATTTAGTAGGATTACTTCTGTAAACTTGATAAAAAGAAATGAGGGCTTTTAACCCCGTCATTACTCCTTACATTTATAATTTGTCTGTAAATGTTAAAGGACAGTGCCTCGTTAATAATACTTAAAGCATAGGTTACTAATGTATTTTAATTGTTTGATTCTAAGGAAAATAATACTGTGAGGGTAAATAAGTTCTTTATTAAGATATTTCTTTATCTTGCATTAGTTTATCTTTATAATTTAATTAGGTTACCAATCCTTACTTAAGGTTTGAATAGTTGCAGGTTAAGTTAGCTATTAATATTAGTAAATTATATAATCTAAGAGAACCATACTTAAACCCTTACTTAACATAAATAAATGAACATTGTATCAACGATGTTTCTATTTTCTCTATTTCAGGTTAGAAGTATAGTTTATAAAAGAAAGTACTGTGTAAAGGATAACTTACCTACTTGAACACATTGATATCGGTAAAGTAATACGACAATTTCTTTTTCTGGCATTCTTAATACACAGTCTGGTTTTAATCAATAACATAACTAGGCAGATTAATATTCTTTTCTGGAAGCAACTATCTACAGCAAGAAAAGATTCCAATACTCTGAAAAACATAAATAACTCTATTCATTTCAGATTTCTTTCCTATCCTTCATCTACTTTAAACTATACTGCCTGTGCTAGAGTACGGTTTGGTTTATTCTAGACAGGGAAAAACACAGGTAGGATTATATTTCATCAAGTACAGATTCAACATTCAAACAACTAAAAGATTACAAGCTTTAACAGTTCACTACAAAACATATAAACCATTCATTATTCATTCATTCTCAGATATAAACATTTAACACAGTAAATAAAAGACTGTAGAACCTGTTTGAAGCTGGACAACAACAGCGTTGGGAGGCCGTTCCTCCCTACCAACTCCTGGATAGTGCTCAAACAACGACTTCTCAGGACCCCCGAGCCTGTTCCCGGTCTCCTTGGCTGAGAACTGGTGGAGCAAACAACAAGATACTAGTCCAATGACTCAGTACTAACTCTGCAGTCAGAAGTAAGATCCTTCAGCTAAAAAGCTGTACTAGATCCCACTTAAACACATTCCACAAATTCCCTTCTCAATGAAATCCTCTGAAGTACATTCACCTGAATGGTTCCCTTCTTGGAATGAGCAGCCTCAGCGCTCTTCAATGGGCATTTTTATTAAGATTGCCTAGGTCTTTTTTGGGGTTAGTTGTCATTAATTGAGCCACCTGCTCTGATCCCACTTTCTTGGGGGATCATGACCCCAAATGTAGGGAGGTTGCCACCTGCAACATTGGAAGTGTTTGAGGATGCTGCCACTTGTCTATTTGCTCTCCACCGAGTCTCCTCCACCAACTTGACCAGTAAACACTCTTTTAACAACTCTCCCAAGCTATTGTCTCCACTTTTATTTATTTATAATTAAAATATTCAGAATTACATTCACAACCTTGACTCTGTTGAGTCATCATTTACAACTTAGCATAAAATTTAACATATTGTCTTGGAATAAAATCAAATAAGATAATATTATTTTGCAAAATTGGGGCATGTAACATGGTTGATTTTACCACTCATGGTTTGTTGTTCATGGCTGCAACATATCGGTTTCTCGAGTGTTCCTCACATGTTTTGAATCCTCAAGAACCTTTTCTCACTTATCAGTTGACTTCAGTTACTCTACAGGGGTCCGGTCTTCATCCGACAACTGTCTATATTTCTTATTTAGTTGAGCATATCATTCTTCTTCCTAAGAGGAAGATTCCTCGAGACAAAATGATGGATAGGTTCACATGCCAAGCCCCAGGATACCTGTGCATAGAAGAACCAGATTGATCCTGATTCTATCTGCTTAATTAGAGGGGGGGATTTTTTCCCATGTGGTTTTTTCCCCAGCTCCTTGTATTGAGCAGTTACTTTACTTTACTTGATGTAATGGGTGACCTATGGTCTTAATTACCAGGGCCCATAGATTGTCCAAGTTAGCAGTCAGGGGGGGTGTTAGGGTTATTAATCCTCTCTTGTCCAGTTTGGTCATATGTATAAATCAGGAGTCATGTCTAAATCGGGAGTCCATCTAGTCTATTTTTAGTCACTAGCACCATTGGGTCCACGTGGCCTAATTTGGGCAAATGTTCCAGTTACTAAAGTGTGGGGAACACTAATTGAGGCCTACTACCACTTATTTCACTTGCATGCATCAGTTTAGGAGCCTCCTAGATCAATTGGGGCACATGTTCCAGTTACTAAAGTGTGGGGAACACTAATTGAGGCCTACTACCACTGATTTCACTTGCATGCATCAGTTTAGGAGCCTCCTAGATCAATTCCTACAATTTAGGAGCCACTAGGAGTGCCGACACCAACCTTCATCAGTTGAGTTCAGTTAGTGACTAGTCAAGCTGAGTTAGGAGTCAGTTACATTCAGTTCTAGTCCTCTACATTCAATTAGCACTAGGTTTGCATGGCTGCATGCAGGAGAGGCGCATTTCTCACCTACCGCAGTCAGTTAGCCTCAGTCAACACTGAAGTAGACACTTGAGTTGTGTTTTAGAACTCCGTTGAACTCCGGTAATGGCTTAGGCAAGGTCAGTTAACTATTGAGTCCTCCGACAGTGATTTAGACAAGGTCTTAGTTACCTACAGTGAAATAGAGTCTAATCAATTCGAATTTCCTCATGTGGATTCGAATTGCATGTGGCTATTTAAGCCGTTGTACTTCATTGTAATTATTATCTAATTACTCTTTGATTAATGAAAAGCATTCACGGTTGCAAGCCATTTTTGCACTGTTTCATTCTTCAATAACTGAGTAAATTGTGTGATCTATCTTGTGAGTTGTGTGTTCGTCCACAGATCTATGTGCTCAATTTCATAATGGATAGAGGGTTCCAGCCCGACAGTAGCCCTCTCGAAAGGCCAATAATGCCAGTAGCGCAGAACTCCCAACCAGGCAAAAGCTTGGAGAAAGCAAGGAGAGGAGGTTAAGGACTGCACATAGTTTCTTGTAATAAAATCATGTCAAGAGCAAAAGAGAGAAGGAGAGAGCGAAGGTTTCTTTGCTTGGCCAAACCCCCAAAGCCATGCACATTTAGGGATACAATCTTCATCAAGAACCACTAGAGATGGGGTGACAACGCTCTAAGCACCCGAGAGTGAGTGAATGCTTGACCTCTTGCAACATTCTTGATTCGAGTCAACAACGGAGTATAAGGAAGATCACCCGAGCCCAAACCCCCCGCAGACCCAGGTTCCTTTTTCGGCTTCCATATCGTAGCATTTTCGAAACGAATGGAGTCCAGTGGTAGAGTGGATGGGGATAAGGGGGATTTCACTGAGAAGATAGCTAAAGATTTCATAAGTGCAGGGTCAGAGAAAGACGACGAAGAGCAAGGGATGGGGGGAGATCGAGTTGAAGGAACAGAGGAGCCATCACATACAAGTGGTGGAAAGTCTTTAGGAGAGAAAAGAGGAGCATCATCCCCAGAAGGAGGGGCCTCAGATACAGGGATGAGAGGATCCCTCGAAGAGAGCAACCGCGATGAAGAAGGATCCGAGGCTGGGAGTGCCTCAGATGAGACTGCCAAGAGGGAATCAGAGGGCAAATCCTACAACGGGGCCTTAACCAAGGAAGCCTCAATCTCAATATCCTGGATAAACAAAAGTTCCTTGTTCGACACCTCATCAAACAAAGACAAAGATTGTGAGTACTTACTAGTCGAAGGCTGGGACAAGATGACCGGGTGCAGGCGACAACAGTGGCACATCCTGACTTGCAGGTGAAGGCGTACTATCCGGACTCGAGGAATCAGTCTCACGCAGGAGAATAGGACAGGAACGATGTAGATGACCGACGACGTGACATCTGCTGCATCTGAAAGGGATGTTTAAGTAGTCAAGACGCTAATAGAGAAGTTGCTTGTTGCAGAGGATCTCCACTTCTGCCGGAAGACCTTTTGTAATGTCCATCTCCACCAGGATTTTAGCCATTCTCTTATCGAAAATGAGCTGGAAGTCCTCTTCGACAGCCACAAACCTACCAATGGTATTTGCCAAACCTTCTATGAAGCCCCTGCTCCACAGGGGGAAAGGCAGCGCATGGAGTAAGACCCATAAATGCCGCTTCACCACACGTTCTCGCAGAGGGTCAAAGTTAATGTGCCAACGACTTAGAACCAGGGAGCCCTTCCCTATTTTCCAAAGTGAGTCTAGAATGGTAGTGGCATGTTCATCCTCTAGAAAGACGAAGACGAGCCATCCTTTTGCAAGCAGACTGATAGACGGTACATAATAAATGATGGGCTTCCAATGTTGCATCGCCCACTCAATCCATTCCTTTTTACCCATATGACAATACTCAAGTCTGCCCACCAGCACCCAAGAGTAGAGAGCCCCCACGCGGTCCATGTAGATATCACGACCCAAAACATAACACACCCTGCCCTCCTGTGCTTTAAAGGTCTTCCCTTTCTGCCTTCTACGTGCCTGGGAGTGACTCCCCAAAGAACCAGAGTCCAACTCATGGGCTACCGTATGAGCCATAAAGGACTCAACAGGCCCAAAAAAGGATACCGACATAAGTGTCAGACAACCACCCCCAAGCCCGGTACCAAGACCAACTGACCAGCAGACATAAAGGGCCTAGAAGGAAGAGCGACCCAAAGCAAGGAGAAGCAACCAAAGGGTAAGCCCGTTGCCCAAAAGGACCTAGAGCAGGGAGAAGCGTCCAAGGGGTAAGCCCGTCATCCAAAAGGACAAAAAAACGCGGTACAAACACAAGAGACTAAGAAACGACAACCAGGGTTTGTGAACACCCAAAGAGGAGGGGACTATGCACAATAAAACAAGTCACACCCTTGAGCCAGGAGAACCATCCACCAAACCCTCCACAGCCCCAGATAAGCGGACAAACACAAGACCATGGGATTTCAACAAGGGTGTCAACCCACTAACAAAAAACAACTATGACAAACCCTTAAAGGAAAGACTGTGAAGACAGGGTCAGGGCCTCCGACCACCTCATAATAAGTGGCGCACCGCACTCAAGTGCAAAAAGGAAAGAAAAAAGGAGAAACCCCCAGAAGCCAACCCCGCATAAGACGGTCACAAAACAAAACCGAAAAGGTAGGAACACATACACAATAAGTACTCACATAGTCAAAGTCCCAAAGGACCGACAAACCCTAAAAACGACGTAGAACCCCATGCACCAGCCATAAAACAAAAACCGCTACCGACCAATCCACCTATTGTAAAACAAGAGAGTAGAGAGACCAGCTCTAAAGACTATGCAAAAACGTGAATTCCCACTTTTTAAAATCATGGTTGGTACTAGTCCCCCAGCGAGGGGGAGGGACTCCATGAGACTAGCTATCAGTGGACATAAAGCACCAGGCAAACCCACAAAGCCACAAGAAGCACAAGTGGGATGTGACGAGAAGAAAACTTACCAGCACGAGACCTTAATGGAGCAGCACAACAAAACGTCAAAGATGCTGCTCACCAGAGCCACCAGAGGACGGTCCGAGCTACCAGGCACCATGGCTGCCACCCCAAAACCCCAACGCTCGTTCTCTTTCACTTTGCATTAACATTGTTGACAATTTCAATGTTAAACCTCATTACTCATCTTTGACTTATGATTATTATTGATATATATATATTTTTTTTCCAAGGAAAAAAATCGTAAATACTTTATTCACATTTAGTAGATGGCCCTCATAGTCCATTTTACAAAAATACAACTAAGAAGTTGTCATTACAAAATTTGCCTCAGAAAGAGCACAAATCCACAATCCAAATCTAAAGTACATTACATACATTAAATCATCAGATCATATTGTTCACCAAAAAACTTTCCAGCAGAAAGAAAGCAATAGAAACATGAAAAAAACTAAGTCTGATCTTAGCAGACTTATATCATCACTCCATATAGGAGGCCAACCAGCCCGCAAGTCAAGCTCTAAATATTGTTGCTTGAGATCACCAAATGCTAGAAAATGCAATCAATATCAGCCATGGCATCATATCTGAAAAATCTATTATTATTGATATAATGTTACAAGCCTTCTCTACCATAACATATCCTTTATCTTGAGATTCTATTCAAAATTTGTACTTCCCTTCTAAATTTCGTGCATTAACATCCTTTTTTGGGCGTGTGTTGTGAATAACTTTAGGTACATAATATTTGCTTAACAAAGATGTTTATAAACATTAAACACACCAAAATCTTTACATATTTAAAATGAAATTTTAGATGCCCCACGTTATGGACCAAATGTGAGCATTTAAAAAGGAAATATTATTGGGATGATGTGAAATTTACCCAATAAATTGAAAATATTATTTTTTGCCGTTTGTCCTTCCATTCTTTCTTCAAGATCTCATTTATTTATACAATTAAACCTTGTCCATGTTATCATTTCAAGATCTCATATTTATACAATTAAATTTGCGTCCACGAAGACAACCCTTTTCAGTTGAGCCTTGTATTTGTTTTCAGGTCGTGGAGGTCTAGGGTTTTACAAGGGCTTCTCGTAAATTCTGCAAGAGGGGACGGGACGTATTCTGTGTCAAATTTCTCTGGAAATCAGTCAGATGGCGGAGGTTCGAAACCCTTTGCTTCTTTTCGCCCCGCTCTTTCTATTTTCTTTTCGTTTTTTACGAACAACACAGCTCAATATTTATCTTTTTCTTCGGCGGTGTTTTAATTAATTTAATGCCAGGCGCTTAGATGTCTACTGAATGCTTCATGGTTAATTTAATTATAATTTTTGAACTGAATTTATAGTTATGCAGTGTATAGGTATAGAGTGCACTGTTTTGAAGATTTTGCTGCCGAACTGACCATGTGAACGATCAGTAGTTCAGCTGTGGAATCTTAGGTTAAAAGTGAACTGCTGTATGTAAGACGTCATAAGAGTATTTTAATGTGGAATAGGCTGATAACACGGATATTTCACCGCAGTAAGACTTCCAAGTATTTTACCCCAAGGTATTGCAGTGGCTGTGATTCATGATATGATAGGAGGGCTTTTATTGAGTGGCTGTGATTAATGATATGATAAGACTCAGGAGGGCTTTTATACAGTAGAAACATTTCCAGTCGTTGGGCGCGTCTGACTTATTTGTAATGTACAAGTAGGAAAGCACGTGGAAGTGTACTATGGTGTACTCCCATGACAGTGGAGGTTTTTAATTATTTGGTTTTTAATAATTCATTTTATTCATTTTTTCACAAATGAGAAGAGTCATACTGCCATGCCGGTGAAGGGTTTTTATGATTTGGTTTTTAATAATTAATTTTATTTTTTCCTTCACCAAGGGAAAGAGAAAGGAGGAGACGAGGAAGAGGAAGGAGAAGAGCCATACTGCCATGCCAGTGAAGGTTTTTTATTATTTGGTTTTGAATAATTCATTTTAGTTTTTCCTTCTAAGGAGAAGAGAAGAGAAGAGAAGAGAAGAGGAAGGAGAAGAGCCATATTGCCATGCCAGTGAAGGTTTTTAATCATTTGGTTTTTAATAATTCATTTTAGTTTTTCCTTCTCCTTGAAAGAGGGAGAGGAAGTAAAGAGGAAGAGGAAGTAAGGAGAAGAGGAAGACTGAGTAAGGAAAACATCTTTACCCGACAAACAATCAACTATTATGCAAGCAATCAACTTAGAACTATTATTTCAGCATGAGGGATCACTCCCTTGTAGCTGCCCCAATGGTGCCTCTCATGTGGCTGCCCCAATTGGAATAAAGATTATGGTACTTTGGGGTATATATATCATCGGAAATCAATCCTCCTAACCAATATGGGATAATAAGTTTTTATGCGAAAAACTGATAACGTAGGTTACTGAGAAAGTGTTGTAAGCCATGATTGTAGGTCGTAGGATATTAGAGCAAATCGATATCCAGGTAAGCACAGAGCTTAAATTAAAAGGACCCTTGTAAAAGTTCAATTGTCAGGCTTTCCTGAATGTATTCATGGAATATTTTATTGTTATGGAAGAATATTTTCATGCTTGAAATTGTGGTTTGGCATATTATTTTTTACCCTTTTTAGCTCTTGTAAGTTATATATCCTGCGTCTCTTACAGTAGTAAATTATTGTTCTATGATCAAGAATTATACTTCTCTTTGTTGGTTGTCAGTTAATTGTACTGTAGTCCTCCTTACATCGTTCGAATTTCAAGAAAGATGAAGTGACAGTAAGTTCAAGAGTTCTTAAGGCAACTGAGGTGCAGTTACTATGCCAACTGTGCTAGGACGAGAGTATTAACAGGCAACGGAATCCCATCAAGGGATATGCTGCCAGTAAGATAACTTGTGTTTAAACTTTACAGCTTCACATAGATAGCAATCACAAGCGAGACTCAGCTGATTAGAATTTAGGTAGTTGCATTGGGTGGTTAGCTTAGAGAAATGGGTTTCTTCATATCTGATGAAGGCCACTCAGCTGATAAGAATCAGAATAACTGTTTTGTCTGCTGCTAGTGCTTATGCAAAGTCCTGGAGGCTGTATTTTTCATCTGCTTTATAAACTGCTACACATACTCTGCATTCACACTTGGACTTCCTAGATCTCCTGGATAAATTATAACTAACTGCAATTTTTTGTAAGCAGGCGCAATTTATTTTCTTTTAAAAGCACTTGAATTCACAAACAGTCTGAAGGGAAACTATTCTCATAGTCAGCCAGTTTTTGAAACTCAAATGGTTTGTCATTAATGCCTGAAAAGCATATATGTTTCCTATTTTTCATTTATACCATCCCTCTGACTACATTCAGACCTAAAGATGCCCCTTGGGCTTTGCCAGTTTTAATCAAAAGGTCAAATTTTCCATGGTCTAGCTAGGAAAATTGAAAACTTGTCGCAATGCTTCTGTTGTGGCCATTCTACTCGTCCTAGATGTTGCCAGTGTTCTTTCTGGACTAATTGCCTTCAGTCCCCAATTCTTCTTCAGGGGCTTAGAAATCGCTCAGCTTGGAGCTTCTGTTGGTGTGGTATCCTTATAGCTTGAGGACAGATGCCAGTTCCTAGTTTGAAGCTTCTACCTCAGACACTTATTTTGAATTCCAGCCTTTGAATCCCTATTCTATCCCACCTCATGTTGGGCTTCTTTAGTTCGTGCATGTGTTACCACAGGTGTAGTCCTCTTTAAAATTCTGCCTCTTGATACTTTATCAGGGCGCCCAATTTATCCTCTAGAGTTCATTTATGTTTTTCATTAAATGTTCCTGTTATTCATTTATACCGTCCCTCTGATTACATTCAGACTTAAAGATGCCCCTTGGGCTTTGCCAGTTATAATCAAAAGGTCAAATTTTCCATGGTCTAGCCAGAAAAAATGAAAACTTGTCACAATGCTTCTGTTGTGCCCATGGTACCTTGATGCTGCCAGTGTTCTTTCTGGACTAATTACCTTCGGTTCCCAATTCTTCTTCAGGGGCTTATAAATCGCCCAGTTCGGAGCTTCTGTTGGTGTGGTATCTTTATAGCTTGAGTACAGTCCCCAGCTCTTAGTTTGGAGCTTCTCCTTTAGACACTTTATTTTGAATTCCAGCCTTTGAATTCCTATTCTTTCTTACCTCATGTTGAGCTTCATTATTTCATGCATGTGTTACCACAGGTTTAGTCCTCTTTTAAAATTCTACCTCTTGATACTTTATCAAGTCAGCCGACTTACCTTTAGAGTTGATACATCAACCTTCTCTCTTGGAGCCATGACTTCTTTTGCCATTATCACAGCTTGTGTCTTTCAGTTGGTGCCATATCTTTTGGCACTCGGTGCCAAACTCTGATTGGGTTTTGCACTGTTTTTCTTTGCAGATTCTCTGCATTTCTTTACTTTTGCCACAATTTCTCTGGAATGCTACCCTCTCCATTTTGGGGTGTACTTTATTGAATCAATGAATGGTGGCCTGTATTGCTCTGCACAGGTTTTATTTGATGGCTAAACTAATTTCATGTAATGAGATTTTGATAGCCATCAAACCTAAACATTTTTTTTCTAAGTTGCACAATGCAAGGAAACAGGTACGAGTTTTTGAAATGGAAATGTGCTGGAATTATGACTGCTCAAATTTTTAGAAACAGGGAAACAAGACCCCTCAAAAACATTATGATTAAATGATCAGGAACGTTTAAATGAAGAACATAAATGACAGGCAATACTTCTTCATTGCTTATATTGGGATCCCCATTAGTGTCACTATCTGCCTTCTTGTCTAGCCTTTGCCTCTACCTTGATCCTGCAGGGACATTAGTCAACAGTGAACACCATTCAATTTTAATGAAACTTCCTAATCCAAGCCTTAAAATATGGTAGAAAAGGCTTGACATGCCTAATCAATTTATTTGGCTTGATCGAACGGTACATTTTTGCTAAGGTGATGATGGAAGAGTTCAACAATCAGCACACTTTGGGCTACATAAAAGGTTTGGTGTTCTTGATTAACCATATGCTCATATATGATAGAATCCAATAGAAATGCTGCAATTCTGTCAATCCTGAATTCCTGAAAACTGTTAAGTCTGCTGAATTTTGAATGGGATGTGAAATTTTACCTTCTCCATATGAAGTCTAATGAGGTTGGAATCACTGATAAACATCCTGTAACAATTTTTTTAAAAAGAAACAAGAATAAAATTTAATATATAGACTGCAAAATTTGCAGAAGAGGAGATACAAATATTCAGCAGACCATTGTTTTCTTCTACAACTATCCTACTGTACACAACTTCTATTCTGTATCTTTCTATGTTATGTCTTTTCCTTAACCAGAAACAGCAGAGGCTTCCTGAATATATTCTACAATAAGTTCCCAAAATCAATATGCAAAAACACTGGAGCATAAAATTCTTCTAATTATGGACTTTCCTGGCATTTCCCTTTGTCTCGATTTCTCCCCAATTGTTGAATTTGTCGGTAGCATCCTCTTCAGACTGAGCAGCTAAGTTACCAGGATACAGATATGGATTTGGATCTGGATACGGATTCACTAGATTTTTTAAAGCCCAGGATCTGGATACAGTGGGGAAACGGCAAATACAAACAAATATAAAAATAGAATGAAGAAACAAAACTATTTAGGAAACACAAGAGTAGAACTATAAGTTATTGCCAAAAAAGAGAGTTCATGTACCATAACTGATCATTTGATAAGTTGTGGTATTGATAATTTTAAAAACCATTTCAGCATGAACTTGAAGCAGGTCATAATAGTGTTTTTGTGAGCCACGTCCACATGTCCCTATCAGCAGGGAATAAAGTGGTTTTCTTGCATGCTATGGCAATACTACAGAACAGTGTAGGTGAAGAGAGCAACAACATAGTACATAAATATAGATCAGCCGTTGACAGCAGACCTTGACCATAACAATATATCAAATAAATTTTTTGAGAGCAGA
Source organism: Pseudotsuga menziesii (assembly GCA_001517045.1). NCBI lineage: Eukaryota > Viridiplantae > Streptophyta > Pinopsida > Pinales > Pinaceae > Pseudotsuga > Pseudotsuga menziesii. The sequence continues at coordinate 130,482 of LPNX011131542.1, read as the reverse complement.
CCTTGATATTGATATATCAGAGTTCAAGAGCATATCTTGACATAAGGATAGATCAGACCTTGAGCAGGATTGGGGTTTATGCTTTCAGCCATTAGGTGTTTAGGGTTTTTTAAGGTTTTCATGCAAAAATATTTTTTTAGGGGGATCAATGGGTCATAGAAGCACTGGAAGTTGCAGGATCTGTTTGAAAATTTCAGGAATTGTTTGGATTTTTACAGGAGCCATTTGAAAATTTCAGGAACTTTTTTATTTTTCACAGGATCAGTTTCATGGGACCAGGATACGTTTCCTTTTGCAGGCGATCCGTTTGCATGGTGGATCCGATCCGGATACTTATTGGATCTGCGGATCCTACACACTGGCGTGGTGGATCTGGTAACACAGCTGAGCAGGCAAGTTTAAATCTGGAACCTTAAACATACGTGAGGTCGATTCTTCAACTGACATTTCCGGTAGAGGACACGACTTGAGAGCTTCTATTTCAGACCTGAGTCCATACACTTCATCCTCCAGCCTCTGAATTTACCCTTTCTGCCCTGCTATGAACTCTAAGGTGGCCATTTGCTGATATTGTAACCTCTGAATTTGAATTTGAAGCCTACGGATGGTTATATCTTCCTCTTCCATGTTTGGAGCGGTTATCTGCTCTATCTTTCTCCTTTTTGACGTGTGGTTCCCCTTAACATCCATTCTCCTCTATTTAGCACTGCAAACATATGTTTTTTTAAACTATCAGCTACCTTCACAACGATGGGGATGAAGCTGTTTGGAATGGGCTTTTGGTCCATACCTAAGTCACCGGGTTTGGCGCTTTTCAAGGATAAAATTCGAATTTAGGTGAATTTCAAGGCATGCTGAATTTAATCGTGAAGTTCGCCAGAAAAATTCGAATGGAAAACTAGAAAGCGGGAAACCCTCCTCTATCGGCTGCCACTGCCATCCTCGGATGCCGCCTCTACTCTACGAGTCTGCCCAGTCACCTGTCCCTGCTCGTCGCTTGCATTGTCCAGACTTGAACTCGGTTTTGCCTAGAGTCGGTTGCGGGTGCCTCATCCTCGCCATCGATTGTCGTGACCCATATCGTGACGAATATAGCTGAAGCATAATGTGTGGCCCATCTCATCCGCCGTGAACCATATTGCGATTTGCATATAGCTGAATGTAATTAATATGTAACCCAATGTTTAATGAAGAGCACTCTGAAAATATATACCCTTAATTATCACGCTCTAGTTTAATTTTTATAATGTGCTTAATGAACATTTTAAATTTTATCAAATAAATTCATATACGGTATAGTTTCATTTTTATAATGTGCTTAATGAATATGTTAAATTTTATAAAAAAAATTATATATGATATAGTTGGTATAGAATCTAGATTATAGTTTCATTTTTATCAAAAAATTCATATATAATATAGTTGGTATATAATATAGTTTCATTTTTATGATATGGTTAATGGACATAAAATTTTATTAAATTTTTTCATATATATAGTATATATTTTAATTTTATAGCCTCTTGAATTTAATGCCGAATTTTATCACCAAAATTGACTGCCAATTTTTTGTCGAATTTCAAGGTCGCCGAACTCGAACACGAATTCGAACTAGGTGACTTAGGTCCATACTTAATGTGCCTGTCCTAACCTTATTTATCACCTTCATCATTCCCTTTGTTGTCAAATTAATCCCCATAAACTGACTTGTCAGGACACTCGATTGATCATTGCTTCGCTTGCTAACAGATCTGATCTGTGTGAACTTCAAATGCATTCCTCCTCTGATGCAAGGGTGATGCCACATCGCTGAGCTTGGATGGAAGATTAATAAATTTCTGAGAATGAGCTTTGGGGTGGGGTTGTACTTCACACATGTCCTCCAACATCCTTTTGTTCCATCATTGATTGATGTGGTGAAGGACGCATTTTGTCACCCAAAATAATTAAAGCTGTCATTTAACCCTCGATTTCCTCTAACCAGACTCTGCCATTGATCCAGCTATCTTGCTAAGTTTTATGCATTGACTAAGGAATAGGCTTGTAGAGAACTCCATTGATTCTTGTGTATCCTTCTTTCTCCTTTAGGGCCAGATTTGCTTGCAAGTCCGCCCCTTGATTGTTATGTCTTAAGATGTGGAACACCTTTAAGCTGAGGTCTTGTGTTTCAAGGTGAATTTTCTTGAAAATAGAATTGAGAATCATATCTGTGGGGATAGAACCATATCTTAAGTGATTGATGATTAACCTCGAGTCACCTAAGATTGCTTAAGATATCCATCCTTTTTCTTTTGTTAGACAGATGCCCAGGTAAAGAGCTAATACCTCAGCTTGGTTGTTTGTGGCTTGCCCTATGTTCCAATCATATTTAATACTGGTAACTCTCCCTGGGAAGATGATCTCCCCACCTGCACCTGCCTCCCCAAACACCCTGAAACAATTAATGGTAATGTTAAAAGTAGAATTCATCTCCTTATCTTTTCCTTCCTCTCATTTCATTTCCTTTATACTTTATATTTCCTATTCTATCTTTTTGTTTCCTTTATCCTTATAAAGGAAATGAAAAGATAGAAAAGGAATGACTTATACTCTTAACATAACCAATAATTGCCAGTATGTTTGGTCAAACCCAGTGAAACACCGAGTAAACTTTTAGCGTTTGTATGGCCAGAATGTGTTTCAAGGCCATATCACATGCATTTCTATGTTTCTATGCAGAAAACCACAGGTTACAACCCTGTTCTACATGTTTCCTGCAACTCTTTTTTTCATTCAAGCAGTCCTTTTATATCTATTTAAATCTATGCACCTAGACAAATGATGATTATTCATTAAATCTCTGGTGATTTCTGTTTTCCATTACAGCTTTTATGTCTAATGTTGTCCTTGAGGGGAAAATGATAAACTAGGCATTTTGAGGCTTGCATTTCCTCCGTGTTGTGTTAGGGTTGTGGCCAGGTTCCAAGCAGACTTGAATCTTCTTTTCCCTCTTGGGTTAATGTTGAGATCCACTGACACTTTTCTCCCCAGGTTCCCCCTGGCCATCCCACTGCAGGTTGTGTAATTATTCAAACACTCATTAGACAACACTGAATTTGCATTTCCTATTCCTTGTTGTTGTGATCCAATGTTCTTTCATAGAATATGTCAAAGACATTCATCCCAGGTATTATTTATTGGAAACGTTTATAAATGTGACCTGGATGATATTTTTATAATTTTAAGCTTGAAGGCCTGAATGAAAGTATATGGTTGAATCTATATGACTGGATTTAATATTGTGGGCCTTTGTTATGACCAAATGTGAGTCAAATTAGCAAATGCTGGGATCCAAGTCTCACTGGAATAATCTGAAAGATATTTTATTTGGTGCAATTACATTAAAGGCACAGTAGTGACTAGCCTGTTAAGTATTGCTTCCAGTGTTGTTTTCTATTTTATTGTGGTTGCATTCATGAATCCATGATTGCATAAATGATTGGTTTATGGTAATGTCGGTGTGAACATGGATACAATTGAAAGTTTTAGGTGTTCAAACCCAGCCTGGTTTCAATTCAAATTTATGAAAAATTTAGAGCCCAACCCAGTTTAAAAGAGTGCTGTAACTTTCAGTAAAATTTCAGACTTTGAAACACTGAATGAACATCACATAACAGGCAGGAAATAAAACAACACTTCAAGAAAGAATGGGAAAAATCTGTTTCAGAGAGAGGATTTATTTCTTCAAGAATGAAAAATTACAGCAGTAATGGCAAAGCAAAAGACCAACTTATCTCAACCCACTGCCTTGAATTCTGTGCCAAAAATTCACTTCACATGCTGTACGGTACAGCCAGATTTCTTCCTTGAAATCTGTGCTTGCTTTATGGTCTGGTTGACTGGAAATTTGTGCCCAATAACTCAGCAGAGAACCACCTTGATTTTCATGCCCTCTTGCCCTGAAAATTGTGATGTATGGTCACTGTACCAGCTGCTGCAATTAATGCAGTACGGCTCTTGATTTCTGTGCTGACTGCCTAGAAAATCATGCCCACCTTCACTGCATTGGGTCACGTGCTAGTATTCTCGATTTTTGTGCTGCATTAATGTACCTGTAACCGCTGCCCACAGTTTTCTATTTTGGCTGCTGCGTACTCCTCTCCTCCAATTTGACATGCTCTCCAAATTCTTATGAAGAATTCAATAGGAAAAATAAATGCCTACCCTTGCTTTTTGTTTTGGTTGCTTGGGGTAAGTGAAAAGACATCTAATCTAAGGGCCCACAATGAATTAGATGAGAGGCTGAGAATTAATGCACTTTTTAATTCACATGAAATTAATTTCACTGTATTCACTTATATTTGTCAAAAGTCACTTTAATCACGAAAGTTGAATTAAATGCTTCTCCTAAGTCATTTAATGAAGGGGTCACTTTATTTCCCCCTTCCCTAGTGACTTAGGCAAAATCACCTAGGGAAACAACTTCCAAGGTACAAATTTTAACAAAAAATTGTAACCAGATGTATTTAGGCAGCTGATATTTATGCCATGGCCCAACATATATCATGATCCAATCATTATTTATCCCATCTACATAAATGCTACACTTTTTGTATGGTACAGCATATTAATCATTAGAGCAAATCAAAGTGATGGATAGTACTTGCAATTATAATTTATAAGTATATATCCAAGGCAAGTTATCTCCATATTAGCTTGAAATCAACTTGTCTCATTTTCCAACATGTTGTCTGGGTAGAAAAAGTCTAATACGCTGGATTATGTTAGGTAAGTGCCAAACAAAGCCTAATTTTCTACCTTCTGAGTGGGCCATACCAACTGATTGTATAACATATTCTGTTAAATGCTTTAGAAATAAGAAAAGACTGTTTATTGTGAAATTGAGAAAGCGCTCTCACTGGTACAATCTATTCATGAATTATGCTGATCACAGGACACATTTCCATATTTTTTAACAAGCTTTAATGAAGATCTTTATTTTTTCCTGCTGCTAATACTGCACCAAACATGGAATATCTGTAGGCAAAGGCTCTCAAAACTGAGGAAGGGGCCAATGAAAATACAGGTATGTTTGAAGCCTGCACTTTTTTGATGTATGCACTAGGTTTTTAATTTTTTTGAAGGGATTTTATTGTTAGCATTCAGAACACTTATTTTTCACTTTATATGAAGATACAAAGCACTTCTCCAGTGGACTCTTTAAATGTTGTTTATTGGGGTTCTTGCCTTTCAGGTCAACACCCCAGAGTAAAAGGTTCAGAAGTTTTTGTCGGCGGCCTATCACGTGCTGTGACTGAAGACATGATTCGTGAGGTTTGACTCTATTGATATGATTTCTGATCTTTGAAGGATTTTATGAGTTTGCTCTTAAGACTACTAGTGATCTATTCAAGTTGTAAAATAATAGTTAGATACATTAGCTGGATATTTAAGAGCTAATAGCAAATGAATATCATCAACTTTCAGTTAGTTATTAACATGATTGACCTTGTTTTGACCTAATAGATCTCCATAGAAGCTTCAGTTTCATCTACTGCTTATTGGGAGAAGATATTTAGGATGGTTTTCCTTAGATGGAAGAAGCTATTTAGGATGGTTTCATCCATTGTATTGAACAGTAGTAAGTTGTCATACATTAACCTCCAAGGAATGTTGGATTGTATTGAAGTTAAATGTGCAAGTAATAACCAGGTCATATATTGAACAGATGTTCCATTGGCTGTGTGAAATGCTCCTGCTTTGTTTGTTTTTATTTAGTAATTGCTCTACTCCAAGAGCCATCACTGGTTTTTCCATCACATTATTCCATTTTGAAACCAACATGTGAGTAGCAGCAGCTGTTGGATGTTGTAGATGAATGATCATTGCAATATTGTCTGTCCTTCATTGTTAGGAAAAGTGTGCAGTCTGTTATGGGATTTATGCGCAGCCCCCCTGCATAGAATTTGTAAAATGGTAATAGATTGGATGGTGCTGTTAGAACCAAAGGTTATGTAGGTTCATCACACCTCTGAATCTTTTGGAGACTGTAGGTTGAAATAATACAATCGACTAGTTGGGCAGTCAACCAAAGGCTCGACTGAGTGGTTGATTGACTGGTTGATGAAACAATTGTCGGCTTGACTAAAGCAGTCGACTAATCAATGTATCGTTGTGGTCTTTAAGGAAACGATTAGAAAAAGTGAGTAGCAGCAGCTGTTGGATGTTGTAGATGAATGATCATTGCAATATTGTCTGTCCTTCATTGTTAGGAAAAGTGTGCAGTCTGTTCTGGGATTTATGCTAGCCCCCCCTGCATATAATTTGTAAAATGGTAATAGATTGGATGGTGCTGTTAGAACCAAAGGTTATGTAGGTTCATCAGACCTCTGAATCTTTTGGAGACAGTAGGTTGAAATAATACAATCGACTAGTTGGGCAGTGAACCAAAGGCTCGACTGAGTGGTCAATTGAATGGTTGATGAAACAGTTGTCGGCTTGACTGAAGCAGTTGACTAATCAATGTGTCATTGTGGTCTTTAAGGAAACGATTATAATTGATGACCCTTATTTGTTGACCAGATCACCCTCAACTTAAGGAAGTTTTTTGGATCTGGAGACTATAAATGAACGATCCTATGGGGGTTGTATTGATAATCGAATTATGATGGTGATTTTGTGATAATGCTTCTGCTGTTTTGATCACAATGCTTCATGCTCAAGTGCTGTAAATGGCGTCTTTCAACACCACGTCTCTTCTTGGAATATCCCTTCTTCTATTTTCTATTTTATGTCTTGTTGTTCAAAGGGCTTTCCCAACATGGTATTAGAGCTATTGGTTTTGACTTAGCCTATTTTCTGCAAATCGTGTTGACTTGGATTTAGGGTTGATCTACTTTGGGTTGAAGATTTGTCGATTGTAACCCTTTTTGAACTTGGGTCACATCTATAAGAGATCAGAAGGATGGCTTCCAAGATAGCATTTCTTATTTTGAACAGCCATAACTATGCAATTTGGGCTCCAAACATGGAAATGTTGGTGAGGAGCAAAGGACTTTGGCAGTATACCAAGATTGCAATTCCAGATCCAACTTATGACCAGGCCAAGTTTGTCATAGATGGAAAAAAGGATAAGGTTGTTGGGGTCGTCACGACCAACATTTCAAGGGAGATTTCCTTTCATACAAGTAGGGCTGACTAATGTTTCAAACATCTTCTTGGTGAAAAAATTGACGGGGTCCAAAAAACATCGTTTCAGAATATGTTGGGAGCACACTGACAAACATTGGCAATTCATCAACAAATTTAAAAAAATGCAATTTGTTTTTTTTTTTAAATTTTAAACATCTAAAGCAACAAGAACATTAAATAAACACATTGTCATATGAATATGGAAATAAAACTGATATATAATATATATAAGATGTCTAGTGAAACATCACACATAAAAAATGAATCGTAACTTGAATCTTGAGTCATCAAAGAATATAATAAATGTATCTCATGATCATCATCATGACTCATGAGTTATCTACAATGAAATCAAGTAAATAAACTATCGAGTCCAATGTGTGATGATGCTCTCCTCCTCCAACCTGCTATTTTCAAATGATAAAATAAAATAAAAAACAAGTTAAAACTGGCTTTAAAATCCTTGTTCCAGCCTGGTCAAATTTTGCCATTTTTTCTAATTTTTGAGTTGATTTTTCCCTCTGATTTTTAGTCGAGAACTCGACTTGCAGTTCATCTCGTGCTTTTTCTCCATGTGGTTTTTTCGACGATGTTTTGCAACACCGGGATTGGCTGTCCTCATGCTGTCTGGAATAAGTTGAAGTTGATGTTGGATAGGGTTAATGAAAGTTAAGTGATGTAGATAGAGAAAGAGTTGATCTCTCTAAAACCCTATTCCTATGAAAGGATTAAGGATTATTTGGCTTGTATAAAAAAGCTACATTTGGAATTTTTCCAAAGAAGAATGGACAAATCATTAGTCTGATCTTGACGAATCTGAAGACACCTTCTATGATGTGTTTTGCTACTCATTTCGCGCCAGTTGGATGTCACTTGGATTGACTGTCCTCATGTTGACTGGAATAAGTTGAAGTTGATGTTGGACAAGGTTAATGAAAGTTAAGTGATGAGTTGATCTCTCTAAAACCCTATTTCTTTGAAAGGATTGAGGATTATTTGGCTTGTATCAAATAACTATAGTTGGAATTGGGCGAATGTGGGAAAAGTTTTCCAAAAAATGGACAACTCATTGGATTGATTTTGACAAATTTGAAGACACCTTATATGATGTGTTTTGCTCCTCATTTCGTGCAAGTTGGATGTCACACAAAAAAGACGGTACAAACCTTTCCTTTGATACCTTCTTTGATTTATTGATCAAGGACCAACAAAAGTTGCTTAAAGAAGGGAAGCTTGGTAACAGACACTAGGCTTCCTTGCTCAAAGGCAAGGTTAAGCAAATTACGAAGAACATGGTCAATTGGACACCCTATATAAACAAGTGTGTATCGACCAATATTTTAAAGGAAAAATTGTCGGGTTGACATCGACCAGGAAGAATTGAAAGAAGAAATCCTATCACTACTATGGAAAGGTGGGATGTCTGGACAAAACCCATTGGAAGAAAAGGTCAAGCATCTCGAAGAAGACATGTTAGCTAGTCGCTCGATCAATTGACCTGTAGATAATTTCACCTTTTTTATTAGCACTTCCCATGTAATTAGACTGAGTGGATTGTTAATTGTGGTTGTACTCATCATATGACTGAGGATGCTTCATATGACTAAAGATGCTTTTCTGTTCTCTTCCTTAAGTTGATCTCTAGAATAAAAAAATTATACAACAAATGATTATGCCCTCGTGGTCGTTGGAAGTGGAGATCTTGAATGTTGACATGGTAGAATTTCCAATGCCTATCATGTGCCTAGCTTGAGTGGGAATTTGCTGTCGGTTGCTCAACTCACTCAGACTAGCAAGACTGAGTTTTGGTTGGGTCAATTTATCTTTAAGGATGGGAGGTATCTGTTGCTACAGGTTATTTAGATCCCAAAGACAGACTATATAAGTTTTGTAACTCTCCCAGGTATGACTTTGGATTGATTGCATTGGTTGCTTAGATCAACAATAGAAGTCGACTTTGGAATGATCGACTTGGACATTTGAACTTTCGAAGTTTAAAGATGACAATAACAAAGAATACGGTTATTGGTCTCCCAAAGTTTGTTCCACATGATGGAGTTTGTACATGATGTATGTTTGGAAAGCATCATTAGGCACCCTTTGATTTCGAGAAAGCATGGCAAGCGCAGAGCTGATTGGAAGTTGTTCATAGTGATCTTTGTTGAATGAACCAACCCTCATTAGCAGGTGTGAAGTACATTTTAATCTTTGTTGATGATTACCCCATATTTACATGGGGGTCTATTTCTTGAACAAGAGTCATGTCTACGAAAGATTCAAGGAATTTAGGGCATTGGTTGAAAACCAATGTGGTTGGTCTATTAAATGTTTGAGATCAGTTTTAAGATTACCTAGCACAAAATGGTATTTCTTGGTAGAGGTCTGTCCCTCACATCCCTTAGTAGAATGGCACAGTAGAGAGGAAGAATAAGACGGTGGTGGAAATGGCTGCTTGTCTATTGCAGGCAAAAAACCTATTGACTAAGTTTTGGTCAGAAGTTGTTTACTTCCAAATTATCTCCAGAACCTTGTTTTGACTAGAGCTGTCATTGACATCACTCTAGTCAAAAAGTGGTGAGGAAGGAAAACCTTTTGTTGAACACCTTGGAACCTAAGTCACCTGACACGGGGACACGGGACACGAAGGTCACGGGGATTCGAGTGTCCGACATGGGCACGGTGACCCCCGGAATCAGGACACGTTATATATATATATATAAATATTATATATATTAAAAATATAGACATATAGATCCAAATTTTTACAAATATTCAATAGAAATCAAAATCAATGCACATTTAACATTAGTAATTACACATTTAAATCCTTCAAATCTTCTTCACTTGCACACCAAACACACTTTAGAACCCTCTCCCCACTTGCAAATGATAAAAAGAAAGTGAGATTTTTTATTTAAAGCAATTCTGGGCGTTTTTTTAGTGGAAAAAGTGTCTTGTTTTCCGAACACGCACTGACAGTGCTCGGACAGGCGTGTCCGAAAACAGGACATGCTGCAAAGACGTGTCGGACACGTTTTGTCAGCGTGTCCGTGTCCAACACGTGGACACGGGACATGTAAGCCCTTTTGGACGAATCCGGTTTCATAGCTTAGAACTGTAGAAATAATTTGGATGCAAAGAGACACTTGTATCATGATGGGCTGTTTTGATGAATAAAAAACCTATTGATTGTTTGCCCTGCCAAACAACATTTGACCTTGAGCAAAAATGTGATTTTTGATGAGAAGACTTCATGTATCAAGTTATTGAATTCTTTTTTGGGTTTATTGCACAATGATCCCTTTGGCATTCTTGAAAAATCTAGATTGACTGTACCTTCCTTTGATGTTTCGACCTAAAAGTCGATCTTTGTTTCTAAATTGACTGGTAGTTGATCTTAACAACATCAAATGACGACACTCTTGCTTGACCTCCTGAAAACAATCCACTATATTCACCCTTGACTTGTTTACCTTGATGGGTTGCAAAAACTATTGAAGCTGCTGAACATGATGCTGATGATGTCAATATTAGTTGGTAGACTTGCTTTGAAAAACATCATGGTAGTGTTGCCTTGATTGCTCATGTTTTTGAAACCTATCATCTTGACACTCTTATTGATGCTTAGAGATTGCTTGACTGAGAGAATGTTATGACTGTTGAAATTGATTCTTTGTTGAAGGATCACACTTGGGATTTAGTTTCTTGACCATCTGGAAGAATGTTGTGAAGTGTTGATGGGTTGAAGGATCACACTTGGGATTTAGTTTCTTGACCATCTGGAAGAATGTTGTGAAGTGTCGATGGGTCAAGTTTACTTCAGACGATGTCATTGAATGTCACAAGGCTTGTTTGGTATCCAAGGGATTCTCTTAGCAAGAAGGTATCAACTACATTGAAACCTTTGGCCCTGTTGCCAAGATGAACTCGATTCGACTGGTTCTTTCTCTTGGTACTCGGTTTGGATGGGAACTTCATCAAATGGATGTAAAAAATGCCTTTCTTCATGCTGATTTATTTGAAGAAATATACATGGAAAGGCCTCTTTGTTTTGACAGATTCCAATTTTGTATGTCGATTGAAGAATTCTTTGTATGGTTTGAAACAAGCCCCATGTGCTTGGTATGAGAAGATTGATTGTTTCTTTATCAATATTGGTTTCAAATGTTGTAAATCTGATAATAGTATTTATTAAATACATGTTCGTGGTGATATTTTGATTGTTGCATTATATGTTCATGACTTTGTCATAATTGGCAACAATGTCGTTTTAATCTTGAGTTTGAAGAAACATTGCAGATACCTTTGAAATGACTGGCTTTGATCTTTTGGGCATTCAAGTGCTTCAAATGAATGATGGTATGTTTCTTTCTCAACCCGCTTATGCTTTGGATCTGTTGAAATGATTCAAAATGGACGATTGTAAGTCTTGTGCTACACCTTATCAGTGGAGTGTTAAATTGTCCAAGGAATTTGACTCTCCTCGAGTAAACACCACTCTTTATCTACAGTTGGTTGGTAGTTTGATTTACTTAACTCATAGTCGACTTGACATTTCCTTCGTTGTTAGTGTGTTTTCTTGGTTCATGCAAGATCCTAGAGAAAGTCACTGGAAAGTTGCAAAGCAAATTATTCGCTATATTAAGGGAACTTATCATTTTGGTATCAAATATTGTCATAATACAAAACCATTGGTTGGTTTTACTGATGTCTATTGGGTTGGTGACATTGACGACATAATGTTCACTTTTGGCTTTGTATTTCAACTTAATTTTGGACCCTTGGTTTGGTCGTTTAAGAAACAAAAGGTGATCTCTTTCGACTATAGAAGCATAATTAAAGCAAATAGCTGACATTAATATGAAAACTCCATTCACACATTTTGTCAATCACTTGAATATCTAGGGTTTTTGATTTAAAATAAAAACCACCACTTCAAGATCTTATTAAACACCAAAGTTTCAGTCAAACATGAGGCAAATATTTTTGGTCAAAAGACTGTGCTAAACCTCAACTCTGGGAAAACCCTAGAAGAAGAAATTTTTATTAAGAACAAGAAATAATTTCTTCAACCTTCATTGACAAAAATTCACCAAATTGAAGGACCAGACATATACCTTGGTTTTTGTGCCAAATAATAGCTGTACGACCCCCACATGTGTTGTACGACTTGCACCTTTCTGTGGTATGGTTTGCCTCGAGAAATCTGCCTACACGTGCCTAAAAAGTTTGTTATACGGATTGTACGACATGCAATCAATGATAGTCAACTTCCTTGGGAAATGTGCCCCACATGTTGTATGGTCTGCTATAGGGTGTTGTATGGACTGTTTTAGACTGCCTTGGGAAGTGTGTTGCTGCTCCTCTTCTTGGGAATTGTGCCATCGCTGCTAGGGTATCTCTTCTCACTCTTCACTTCTCTTCTTCCTCTCTCTTCGTTAATGGTGTCTCAGTTGTCCTCTCTTTGTTTTATACTTTAAATTTTGTAACTACTTATCTTAACCATCTAATATAGGGTTGAGATTCATTTACAAAATCAAGGGCCTCCATTTAATGCGCTCACTTTTAATAATTAATTCACATTTATTTATATTAATTCCATAAAATACAAAACATTACTTTATTTATATAACATTCACTTATTATGTAAATACACGAAGGACAAAATATGAAGAGAGGACCTTCAGAGTTATCATTTTTCAACAATAATACCCTAGAGCTAACAAAGCAAGTATAGAGGCAGGTTGGATACCTTCATAGTTATTATTTTTCAACAATAATACCCTAGAGCTAACAATGTAAGTATAGGTTGGATTCGTCATCTTTTGTTTTGATTTGTCAGCTTTTAGAAGAGCTTGGTTCTTTTGTTTAGGCCTTGCTTGTTATTCATTGTCACAACCAGAGTGCGATCTAGGTTGTTGATAATCTTGTTGCACACAACAAAATGAAGTATGCTGAACTTCATGTCCACTACTTGAGATAGTTGATACAGGACAATGTTGTAACTCTTGTTTATTGCAAGACAAATGCTTGGGTTATTGATATCTTTATGAAGCCTTTACTAGAAGCTAAATTTGTTAAACTTCGGGTTATGTTTGGCTTTGGCTTTATGTCATGCCCTTTTCTACTTGATCACACTAGAGGACGACAAATTAGTCCATTTAATTCTCATGGACTATAGTTGACAGGTGAGGGAATTAATTTATTATTTAATGTCACTAGGAGAATAGGTACTTTAAAGTGACATTGAATAATTAATTCATAAAGTGACTTTATAAAAAGTCTCTTAAGTTAAAGTGGCAGAAAAATGTAAAAATGGGCCAAAAAAGGTAAAATGAGCTTAAAAGGGGAAATAGGCCCATTTTCTCAATCATTCAGAATTTTTTCATTTTCAAAAACTTGGAGAGCTCTTGAGCTTTTGACTCTAGCTACAAAAACCCTAGGAGGAGAGAAAATGATTTTGATCCACCCTAGTTATGGTTAATGTGAACCCATGTTGTGGAAGAGAATGCACTTTCTTTTCAAATCCAGAGGGGAGGGTGCATCTGTTAAGGAGGTCGCACTAGCTGGAGATGAGTGACGAGATTTCATTCATATTTTCTCTGCTATCTATTGCCACTTACTGTGTTCATGCCCAGATCTGAATACAACAGGAGAATCATTACCATTTGTGATGTTGTGGATTGTACAGTGTAGAGAGGTGCACCAGTCCTTGTAACATTATTCTTGTTGAGCATTGCTGAGCCGAGTATTACCATTTTCATACACTAAACTGCCATAAATTCAGTGGCCATAAGTTCTATTTCCTTGTTGCTGTGAAAGGAGGGTGCATTCATAGTTTGGAGAGGGGCGCACCAGTTTGGTGAAGGGGAACTTCACCACTAAAGAGTGAGTCTAGTGAGGTTGATCTTATTGCACATTGGTGGCTGTATGTTGATGTTTTCTTCTTGTGGGTGATCGTAACTATTTTGGGTGATTTAATCCACCACCATCGGCTGCCAACTTCACCAAACATCCAATTTATGTGGGGCCCTTGTGATAGTGTATTAGAAGGGACTGGATGATATTTCAAGCCAGGTTTGAGAAAATACTCATCATCAGACTTATAAATTGCAGTGTTACATAGGGATGCATTCCCAATGGCCGAGGATGAAATTTTTTGAATCCCAACCCGATTTCAGTTTTAGTTTCATTGCATGTAGGTTAATGCCCAAACCTTGGCATGCATAAGCACATTATCTTAAAATTTTTCGCTTTTGCTTAAAACACATGGAATTTTTTCAACAAAATAGCTAAGAAATTTAAATGGCAGCCAACGTTTTCACCATGGAAAATTATAACATCCTATACACATGAAATTTAGACTCAGAAAATAGACCAAAAAGGTCCAGTAAAAACCCTGAAGGGAAAACCTGTTTTTAGAGAGAGATTTTATTATTTCTTTAGGCAAAAAAATACAAATTTATGACAAGTGTGTACTAGAGTCCCATTGATAAATTGTTGTATGTAGCACATAGAAAATCATATTGTACGACCTCACACGCGTGGCTATATGGACCTAAAAATTTGTGCATGTTCATTACCTAGAAAATTGTGCTAGATTTTGCCTGTACGACTTGCTGTACAACCAACATTAAATGCACAGTATGGCCTGCAATAAATGTTGTACGACCTCCTTGAAATTTGTGCCAGCTTCAACATGTATGATCTGCAATAAATTTGTGAATTGTGCTCATGCTCAGTGTCATCGATTTTTGTGTTGGAAATTCTTCTCTCTCAAGAAATTGGTTTTTCTAACATCCTTTTGTTTTCTTCTCTTGCTCTTCTCTTCTCTCAAAAATCTCTTTCGTGAAAGTGAACAAAAAAAATCTCTGAATGCCTTTCCCTAGCCTTTTTGCTTGAGTAACTACCACTTTGAAAATCAATGGCCCATATCAAAACATAACTAGATGAGATCTACGGTTCATGTTAAATCTCACTTTTTTCATTAAAAGCATTTAATTCACTTTTAAATAATAAACGAGACATTATTACTCACCCACTTTTTTAATTCTCATAAAGGCATATTTAAAATATTTAATAACTCAAACTCACTTTTTAAAGTCACTTTATGAACATAAAGTCATTCTCACTTTAAAAATACCAGGGACCACAACTTTTAATTGTTCATGCCCATCCCAAGGCATTACAAGGTGAGCAAACACTTCCTTGGTAATTTTTCAACACTCCCTCTTACCGAGGAAGTTGTTCTTCACCACTGCCATTTTGTCTTTGAAATGAATATGCTTTCCTCTTCCCAAAGACTTTGTGAGAATGTCAGTCAGTTGCTCCTCAGTAGATATGTACTGCAACTCAATAACTCCCCTCTAAACATAATATTTGAAGTGATATATGATCTTTGTGTTTAGACCTGTCATAGAATACTGGATTCTGAGAGAGCTTGATGCAACTCTGATTATCACAATATATAACCGTAGGCCTCAACTCCTGATCAAACAAGTTAACCATCAACTTGCGAAGCCACAATGCCTCGCAACTAGCTTGACTATCTGCCATATACTCGGCCTTAGTAGAACTCAAAGCAACGAACTTTTGCTTTCTGTTGAACAACGACACTGCTCCAACCCAAACTAAAACAACCAAAAGTGCTCTCTCGGTTCGATGCACTGCAGAGCAAATCAAACCCACTCCATCTGATGTTATGTAGTCCAAAACATAGTCTATAGTCCCAACAATATATCTCAAAACATGTTTTGTGGCTACCTAGTGCACTCTCCTGGGCTCCATCATGAACTGATTGAGAGTGTTCACCACAAAAAATATATCTGGTCTGGTGTTAACCAGATATTTTAATGAACCAATGAGTTGCCTATATAAGGTAGAATCAACCAACTCTCCCTCGGAAGCATGAAACCTTTTCTAGTTGGTGATCAAGGGTGTGGACATTGGTCTGCAACCGTCCATCTGAAATCTCTTCAGAACATCAGCTGCATATTTTCCTTGTCCATCTTCTTGCCATGCCTCCATAGCCAAATATTAATGCATCGGCCTAAGGTCAGTCATCTTAAAACTTTGAGGCAAGATCTCTCTTGCAAGTTGCAATTAGGTGCTTCTCCCATGTGATAAACAAATCATCAACATATATCAAAAGAATGAGCGGATCACCTCCAACCATAATGAAATACATGTTGGGATCAACCTCACTCTTATGTAACCCAATCTAAAGCAGGTACAAGTCAATCCTCGAATACCAAGCTCAAAGAGCTTGCTTCAACCCATACAAGGCCTTTTTTGGCCTACATACATGTGAATCTCTCCCATGCACATCAAATCCCTGTGGATACTCTAGATACACCTCTTGCAGAAGACCATTCAAAAATGCAGTCTTCACGTCCATATAGTGGATCTTCCAACCCATCTCTGCAATTATGGATATCACTAACCTGATGGAAGAACCCTCAGATCAACTCCCTCAACTTGTGAGATCCCTTGCTCTACAAATCGAGTCTTGTACTTCCATTCGCAGCATGCTTTATCTTGTACAACCACTTGAAAGTCACAACGACTTCTCCTTTGGTCTCGAAACAACCTCCTGTACATCATTCTTCATGATGGAATTGTACTCTTCCATCATGGCATCTCTCCAAACTTGATGTGTGGATGCCTCCTCAAAAGTAGTATGCTATTACTCACACAAGGTAGTCACCACTGCCATGTAGCTTGATAACCTCTCTGGTGCCTTGCTCACCTTGACCTCCCTCTTGGGTGGCCCCATAGACTCCTCAACTTTCTTCACAAGTTTCTATGCCAACTTGGCTTTGTCTTCTTGGAAGCAGCTTCCTGTGGAAGACCCTCCTCTTGAACCTTCTCATTCAACTGTCTCCTTGAAGAAGTACCTGTGGTTTGAGATCTTGTGTCTGGTGAACCTGAACCTGAACCAAGTGAGCTTGAATCACGTGAAGGTGTAACCTGTGAACCTGTAATTCGAGAACCTGTCCTTGTAGACTGTGTCCCGGAAACTGATGATCTTGACACTTGTGGACCAGTCACACCTTAGACATGTGACCCTATACTTTGAGATGCTGTCACCTGTGTGGAGTAGAAACCTGTTGCTCCTCCATCTCAGACTCTTGAGATCTCCTAAAGGTTTGCTCCTCCTCAAATCTCACCTCATTACAACTTTCCTCTGCTTAAGAAGGTATATGTGGAGGGCCTTTGAAGTCTCATCATACCCAACAAAAATATATTTCTCTGCAGTAGCCTCCAACTTTGCGCTCTTCTCAGAAGGGATATGTGAATATGTAAGGCATCCAAATATGTGGAAGTGGCCTATCTTAGGCTTCTACCTAGTAAACATCTCTCCTCAGGAGGTTTACTCTCCAATGTATAGTGAGGACTTCTGTTCTAGACATAACAACAACACTACAAGCCTCAACCCATAGAAAGAAAGGAATGCTCTAGTCATGTAGCATGGCTCTCGCTGCTTACACTATCGCACGATTCTTCCTTTCTACAACTCCATTTTGCTGTGGAGTGTAATGAATTGTCAATTGCATTTTTATCCCCTCCTGTCTACAATACTCATCAAACTCCTTGGAGGTATACTCAAACCCATTGTCTGATTCAAGTACTTTGATCCTCCTCCTTGTTTGGTTCTCCATAAGAGCTTTGAGCTCTTGGAACCTCTTCAAGACTTCTTCTCACTTCTTGCTCCTCAAGAAGTAGATCCAAGTCTTCTTGGAATAATCATCAATATATGTGATGTAGTACTCAAATCCTGTCAAAGAGGCAGATGACATGGGATCACACAAGTTTGAATGAATCAAGTCTAGCACTCCCTTTGATTTGGTGTCATTGCCTGGAAAAGCAGTCTTGGTGTGCTTTCCCAAAGCACATCCCCTACACACACCACCTTGCTCTGTGCTGAAATCTGGAAAACCTGTAGTCATGTCTCTTAACATCCTCAAAGATGGATGATGGTGGGACATCCTCCTGTGCCACAACTCGCACAAATCATTGCTATTGCTAGGGTGTGCCAATGCATGATGAGGCTGGAAGAGAAGCTTGTACACTTTCTTGCATCTAACTTTGATGGCATATGAAGTAGATGGTCCTACTACCTTGGGAAAGGCACGAAATTTCCCATCTAGGACATATACTCCAAAACCCCTGACCTCTATAGTGGAAATTGAAACAAGGTTCTTTTTCATCCCAGGGACGTAAAAGACATCCCTTTGTGTCATGGGATCCATGGACTCCCTCTCAAAACTGATAGTCCCACGCCCAATTGCTTTCACCATTGTATCATCACCCAACACCACCTCCAGATCCAAGCCTATGTCAGTCATCTCGGTGAACATGTCTCGAACGCCTGTCATATGGTTTGAAGCCCCACTGTCAATATACCATGTGGAAGGAGGTGTGGACGTACTCAATGAATGCCTGACAATCATGGAATGCTTTATCTTGTCCTCAATATCATTGTTGGTGATAGATGATGCTCTCTTTATGCAACCACCAGTAGAGAGAGAAAACTATCTCTCAAATCTCGGAGCATACTCATCAATCTCAGCTTCTGTTTGTTGTCTTTTGTTTCTTCTTTTTGTTTGGGCGTTGTCCAACATAGTGTCCAAAATTCTGACAGGCAAAGCATTTCACTTTGCTCATGTCCTCCTCGCCTGTTGGCTGCTTGGTCCCACCCTTAGAACCCTTTTTGGACTTCTTCTTCTTTCCCTTTGCTGCTAAGGCCACGTTCTCCTCTTCATCTTTGCTGTGAGATGTACTCCCCTGTACATACCCTCTATCGGTCTCCTCCTGTATGAAATTTTTCCAAAGACGATCCCATGTGGGCATATGTGCACGAGCAACAACCGTCTCCACAAATACAACGCATGGCTTTGTCATGCCATTCAAAGCTGTACGAACCAACTCTGCATCCAATACTCTCTCCACCCCCACTCCAAGCTCATCTCGAACCTGTGTAATCTTGGTAAGGTAAGAAACCATTTTCTCCCCCTTGTTCATCACCCTTCAACTTCTCCCTTAACACCATTTTTCGATTTTCATTGGAACTTTGGTATAAGTTGGTCAAAGTTGTCCACATGTGGTATCTACTATCACATGCTCTTTCTCAGATATCTGTGGTATCACATGGCCTTTTATGGCATCAAGTATGATTTTGTTTGTTTTAATGTCTTGCTTGTCAAATACGTCTTTCTTAGCTGCAACTGTAGGAACTATGACTTGATGGGCAGTAGTATTGTTCACTATATCCCATAGTTTATTCTCTTGCGGTATCAACACTATTCTAGCCTTCCACAGGCTAAAATTAACTGCCCCATTCAACCTGTCTTCTAACCTAAGTCCGGTAGCCATCACCTCAAAGCAGCCCAAGAACCTGTTTCTTCACAAAACCTTAATTTCCCTTATTTTTTCAAGTCTGAAATTTCAATCTTGAGTTTGAGTTTCAGTTCTTCACTTCAGCTCTGATACCATGAAATGTTTTGAACCCCAACCCGGTTTCAAGTTTAGTTTCACTGCATGTAGTTTAATGGCCAAGCCCCAACATGCATAAACATATTATATTTAAAAAGTTTCACTTTTGCTTGAAACACATGGAATTATTTCAACATAAACAACTGAGAAATTTAAATGGCAGCCAACTTGTTTACACTCAGAAAATTATAACAGCCAACACACACATGAAATTTAGACTCAGAATTTTGACAAAAAAGGTCCAGGAAAAATCTCGAAGGGAAAAACGTGTTTTCAAAGAGAAATTTTAGTACTTATCTCCCTTATTTCTTCTTGAAATGTGTGCCAGAGTCCCACTGACAAACTGCTGTACGGAACAGCTAGAAAATTATATTGTATGTCCTCACACGTGTGGTTGTATGTACCTCGAAATTTGTGCCTGCTCATTGCCTAGAAAATTATGCCAGATTCTGCTTGTAAGGCTTGCTGTATGGCCAACATTAAATGCACAGTGCAACCTGCAATAAATGTTGTACGACCTCAAAATTTGTGCCAACTTCAACATGTATGGTCTGCAATAAATGCAACACCATTTTGCCTCGAAATTTGTGTTGTATGGGCTTCTTAAATGATGTTCCTGTTGCTGTATGGCTGTCTAGGAGATTGTGCCAGCATTGGGAATCGTGTTCATGCTCAGTATCATCGATTTTTTTTTGGAAATTCTTCTCTCTCTCAAGAAATTAATTTCTCCTCTCTCAAAAATCTCTTTTGTGAAATTGAACAAAAAAAAATCTCTGATTGCCTTCCCCTAGTGTTTTTGTTTGATTAACCTCCACTTTGAAAATGGCATAGATTAAAAGTTAAAACATAACTAGATGAGATCAAAGGCTCATGTTAAATCTAACTTTTCTCATTAAAAGTATTTAATTCACTTTTAAATAATAAACTAGACATTATTACTCACCCACCTTTTTAATTCTCATAAAGGCACATTTAAAATATTTAATAACTCAAACTCACTTTTTAATGTCACTTTATCAACATAAAGTCATTCTCTCTTTAAAAATACTAGGGAGCACAAATTCAAAGTGTTCCTGTCCACCGCAAGGCATTACAAGGTGAACAAACACTTCCTTCTTAATTTTTCAATAGGGGACATGCCCCCCTCGCTCCTTGTGCCCCGAGGACTTGGGAGCTCTTGGCGAAATGTTTCTCCTCATCCCCAATTTGGCGAAACTTGGGGAAATACAGGGTGGAGCACATCCCCTCATGCAATCGAAGTTGATATGCAAAAAGTATAATTTTAGATCCCATAGAGAATTCAACAGACTTAACAGTTTTCAGGATTCCATAACTGCAACGTGTCCACTGGATTTTCATTTTATCATGTATGAGGTTAAGGGATTGTCATTTTAGTCAAGCACATCAACCTCTGTATGTACCTTGATGTTGGTGGTCTTGATTGTTGAATTCTTCTCTCATGGCCTTAATCAAAATGTACTCTTTAGTCAAGCAAAATCACTTATTAAGCATGGATTTTTTTTCTAATTCTCCCTTTATTTTAGTGCTTGGTTTAGGAAGTTTCATCAAAATTGTAGGGTGTTGAATAATTTCTTTTGAGGATCAACTTCGAGATTCAAGATAGAGGCAAGGGCTAAATGCCTAGAGAAGGGGGGCACAAGGTGCTATTGATGAATAGGATCCTAATATAGGGTTAATAGTTCACTATTGCATAATTGTATGTTGGATTTGAAAGCCTCAAATAATGTGATGCCCTCTGGAATCATGAAGAAATAGGGTCCTCTGGTCACATTTCCCCATTACAACATCTAGGGCATGGATTCACACAATGTTGAAGTGTGTTGAATCAATGAAGAATTAGACTGTTTTTAAAGGGAGCAACTTAAACTATATTTACGCGGGATGAATTGTTATTGACGGGATTTATAATATTTTTATAATTTTTATAATTTTTACGACCTTGACATGCTCTTGCCCCCCCTGAATTTCCATAACATTTAGGGGGGTCTCCACACGTCCCTACTGTGCATTTCTCCTCTCCCATGATCCGGTGTCCCGAAAACTTGGGGGAATATTGATAAATTGTTTGTATTCACTGCTGTTCTAATTAGTGAATTTACATTGCATTCCTCATTTGTTTGTGAGTGTTTTCTTGTACGGTGTATACATGATATATGTTTTATGGGCATAATAACGGAGACTCATGGGATCTGAAATAAATATTAGACACCTACATAAAGATTAACACCAAATAAGCAACCAGATTTAATGAAAATGGTAGAATGAAGCTACAGCAGTAGATACCCAAGTATTGGACAAAACACCAAACCCAAATTTATTCATACAGTGTATTCCAAGGTCAGATTTACTTGCACAGTAAGCTACAGCAGTGTGTGAACAGTGTCTGATGAAGATCTTTAACCCAGTTACCAGGAAGTTGGGAATATTTCTTTGTTTATCTTTAACCCAGTTACCAGGAAGTTGGGAATTTTTCTTTGTTTATCTCCGGTTGGGAACTTTACAGTGGTATCAAAGCTTTGCGATAGAAGTGTTTAATAAAATTTCTAAGCCCTAAAATTTATAACCAGTCACGCATAAATTCGTCAGATTTTATTGGGAAATTACACTTTAGGTAGCTGCAACTATTCGGGGGGGGGGGGTGTACAGACTCCAGAGAACATAATTCCACCCCTTGAATATCCTGTGTTGTGTTGATGGGGGGTGTTGTAACCAACGATTATGCAGGTTTATCTCACCTGTAGATTTCTGGAGACAGTCAATTGAAAGACTACTCCACTAGCTGCGCAGTCGATTGAAGGCTCGACCAAGTAATTGATTGATTGGTCGATTGGATGGTCGACGAAGAAGTGGTAGGCTTAAGCGGTCTTTCAAGTAACAGTAAGAATTGATGACCCTTATTTGTTGACTAGATTTCCCAAAGCTCAAGGAAGTTTGTTGGATCTGGAGATTATGAAGGAACAACCCTATGGGTTGTATTGACAATCAAATTGTGATGGTGATTTTGTGCTAATGCATTGTGATGTTCTGATCACAATGCTTTGTGCTTAAGTGTTGTAAACGGCATCTTTTGACACCACCTCTCTTCTTGGAATATCCTTATCCCTTCTGCAATTTTCTGTATTTTGTCCTGTTGTTCAAAGGGCTTTCCCGAATCCCAACAAGGTGCTAATCCATATTTGTTTGTGGTTGGGATTCAAGTCCATTAGAATTCCATATATCAGATGGTGGTGGGTTCTGGTACTTAATGCACCACAAAGTTGAAAAAATGGAACGATGAAAACATATAGTTTGCATAGGAATATGTTATAGTATGGAATCTGGATTCGGCAAGTGGATGTTGGAGTTGGTTTTTTGTTAATGGTACTTGAGAGTGGGTGTTTATTTTTTTCAAATCAGAAGAGAGAGTAGTGGGTCTTAACAGCTAAACCTATTTGTATTTTCTTTTAGCAAATCTGAATATATGAAGAGAATATAAAATAAATTAAAAGTGACTGAAAAGATGTTGTTATTCTATGTTATTAAATAACAAAGTTTTTAGTTATGAGAGGACTTGTTATGTGCCTACTTATCTGCTGTTTTTAGTAGGATTCATTTAAGTGCAGAACAAACTTGCAGTCTCTACTATCTGTTATACATGATAATAACTGAATGTCTCCTCATGGCTCAATCTGTTGTTGTTTTCTTGTCAGGTATTCTCTTCCTGTGGTGAGGTTGTAGAGATACGCATGATGAAAGACCAGGCTGGAGCTATGAAGGTAATGGAATTAGATATTATTCTCTATATATTACCATCTATCTGAGCACAATTGAGACCCAAAGGTTTTAGCTTGTATAAGTATTATAATTTATTAGTGGCTTATCTGTGAGATTTATTAGGGATATTGTTTTGTTCGATTTTCTACGAAAGAAGCTGCCATGAAAGCTCAGAAGGAAAAGAATAACATAACAGTAAGTACTTCCTACAATTGGTTAGCTCAATTATTTTTTCCCTTGATAGGTTTTATATTTAATTATTTTGATAAGGCAGAAAATATCATGTTTCTTTTTCCTTTGCACATGTTGTACTAGTATCCTTTTATGTTGAATGACGGCTGCTAATAATGTTTTGTACTGGCAGTTGCAAGGCAAAAAGATTGGTGTGGCTGCCTCCTCAGACAAAGATATCCTCTTTCTAGGAAATCTTCGCAAGGGTATGTAAAATTTTAGGAATTTTCTCAAGTTGGTTAGTGTGGGTTCTGTGTTTACGAATGTCATTCACTAAATGTTTTATTGTTGGGTGTTTAATGGACATTTTTTTTGTATATTGCCCATCTTTAATGTGACAATAGAAGTTGTCTCTTCTCTTTGTAAATGTCATCTGGCCTAAATATAAGAACATTCTGAATTTTTGTTTTTGGTCTTCTATAGATTGGGTTCCTGAAGAGGTGGAATCAATGGTTCGTCAAGTAAGTGATTGGAAGTTAAGCTCATGCATTACAGTCTATCTTTGATTCACAGTGTGTTGTCTCCTCTGAATATCATGCCAAGTGTTTTTATGGGGTGTGATTTTCAGGCTTTTCAGGATGTTGTTTCTGTAGAGCTTGCCATGCCTCCAAGTACTGGAGAATCCCCCCCAGGCAAGAAGAAACAGAACCGAGGGTTTGCTTTTGTCCACTTTGTATCACATGCGGTAAGATCATGGCTACACCACTTTATGCTAACTACTGAAGATAAGAACAGTACAATAGTTTCTGATTAGGGTGTTTGGTGAAAGTATATTTGAATATAGACCGTTGGTGCTTTGGTTATATCTTTAATATATTGTTCTTTGAAGAAAATTTTGCAAAGTATGAAACAAGTTATGTATATCTCTTCTTGGGTTTTGAATGCTTGTCTTATACATGTTATATAATTTTGTGGCTAATGTACTGATTTGAGCAATTATTTCCCTTTGGTTGGGTGGCTATTGACAGAATCTCACATGGGCCGTGCCTTTCATTGTCTTCTCAGTCTCTTCTTTCCCTGTTTTTATTTTTTATTTTTTAATTTCATTTTCCTCTCATCTGCACTTTTCTGTTGAGTCTAGCTCGTGAAATCTTTATCTTTATTCTCAGAAGCACAATTTGTCACATTCTGCTGCAATCTTTTGGCTTACATAGTAATTTTCCGTTCAACTTTGTCTCTTTTCCATGGTTTTGTTCAAAGGAATTTGAAGCCTGCTTGAGAAATGTCAGTTTGTCATAATCTGGTGAATCCCAAGCATACTTGATTGGTCTTAATCTTTGATGAACTTCTTTCCATACCAAGATGAACTTACAACTCGCTTAAACTCCGACTTATCTATTTTGAACCTAATATAAGATGAGATTTCCAGATGTGGAAGGTAAGGATCTCTGTAACGGCTTTTTGTACACTGTCACAATTAATTTGCAATTTTCTGACAATTACAGTACTAATCATAATAGTAGCTTGCCAGGCTTAGCTTTTCCAAATTCCAATCAATAATTAGATGTTATGAATATATGACATCAGACTAAGCTCAAACATTATAATTCTCAAGTTATGTCCTCTTATATTCTGTATTTCAAAGCAGGAATGCAGTTTTGTACGGGATGCTTTTTCTTGGTTTGCATATGATTGAACTGTTGATTATATTTTTGAATGGCTGTTATATGATACCTACCATTTTTCAATCCAGCCATACTGCTATAGAAATCAAGAGTTGGTATTTAGATAACCCAGTTACATAAATTTTGTCAGGCATTCATATCTGATTGTATTTCTTATAAATACCATTCCAATTGCAAATTGGTTTCATACATATTGCAATCTTGGCAATGATATACAATACATTGAACTTGTTCAGTTATGTATTAGTAGAATATATCTCCAGATATCAGTATCATTAGAAAATATCTACATATATCATATTCATTAGAAAGCATCTCCAGAAATCAGTATCATTAGAAACAACTCATCTTGTTGTCATTTCATCTCAAGTCAATCACCTTAGTTGAAATGTCTCTCTTGACCAAGAAAGAAGGGCTTCTCAAATAAGAATCAAGCCCAATCTCAACATCCTCCCAATTTGATCTGGTCCATTGGGAAATTCCATCACAGGCTGCAGCTCGTGCACATCGAGTAGGGAGCAAACAAGACTTTATGCTTGGAGGTAAATGGCATCCTGTAGTGGACTGGGCTGAAATGGATCCAGAGCTTGATCCTGATGAAATGGCAAAGGTAACTCGTTTGTTTTTGTGTGGATTTGTTTGTACTTGAAAGGCACATTATTGGAGGTTTTGCTTTCTAAATTTGTTATTTGTAGTTATATTTTAGTAGGTTTTGTGCAAATACCTTTGAAATATCTTTCGCTGCTTGATTATGATGTGTGCTTTAATACAGATAAAAATTGCATTTATTGGAAACCTTCCAAATAATGCCAATGAGGACTTCTTAAGAAAACATTTTGAGCCCTTTGGGAAGGTACTGTTTTCCTCATTGTACCAAAATCCTAGCATGAAATATTTATTCTGTTAGCTGTTGTGATAATCGTATATTGAACCAATGTGTAGAATAAGTTTTTTACTATTCCCCCAATTTGCTGGTATGGATGCAGTTGGAGAGAGTTGCAATATCAAGAAAGAGTAATATGCCCGTTGGGTTTGTCCACTACTCAGCGCGTTCTGTAAGTCCTTTTGACAGATGATGTAAATATTTTTCAGATAGAATTTATATTTTTTTATGTATTAAGCTCGTTATTTATTAGAATCATCAACAGAAATATTGGTGGTTTTCTCTAACAATCACATAAAACAAGATTGATGGTTGCATGGGATGTGCTTCCCCCTGAAAAATCATTGTTTTCACCTGCGGTGTGACTAGTAACTTATAAGTTGCAAGCCAATATAATCTCAGCCTGACAGTCACCTATCAATTTAGAGGATGTTAGGTTTAACTTGCCCCTTTTTTGATTCCATTTGTAATTTCGAGTTCCAGTGAATTACTTTGAATCATTTCTCTTCCCATTTGTAAATTTCTGTTTGAATGATTTCTATTCTCATTATTTCCCCTTTATCATAACCCCCTTTATTCTTATAGCTGTCATCCTAAACACTTGTTGACGTTATAAAAACTTCTTTCGATTAATGTTGCCTGTTATCTTTTGTTTTTGTATCAATCCTTCATTTTTGGTGCTTTATCTTTTATGCCATGCATTTTTCATTGTATCTTTTATAGTGATAAAAAGTATTTTTGTGGACAAAAGCCCGTAAACCATCAGCTGACTTTGATAGAGAACTCCCTTGTATCCATCCTAAAAGTATAGCTCATGGCCATGTAAAATAATCATCATAATCTGTACATTTGCCAATGAAATGAATCCCTGATTCTAATATGCCAAATTGTCTTGTTCAGGTGACAGGTTATGTTTATGGAATCATGGGTGGAATTACTTTGAAACTTTACTTTTGGCTTTTCATTTGTTTTGCTGATGGTATATTGTAAAGCTGTTTTGGGTAGTGCCAAAATGCGAAAAAAACCCTGTTTTAAAAATCAGTCAACTTGGACTTGGACTCAGTCGAGTTGACCCTGAGTTGAGCTGAGTTGGCCTGAGCCAGATCAAGATGCCATTGCCTATGCCATTGCTAGTCTTGATTCTAGTTCTAGTTCTAGCAGTGGTGACGAGTTTGGTGATTGGCTGTGTTGATCAGTGACATGTATGATCATTGATGTATAATGTAGTGGCATCATATAATGTTGTTTTTGGACTCTACAAGCCATTTAGGTCTCATTGATTATGTATTTTGTTCCAGATATGTATTGCATATTACACTTTCTGCCATTTTGATATATTCACCCGTATGCGGTATATACATGAACAGACTTTGGATATATTGTTTTTAATGCTTTATGTAATCATGGATTATAATTTTTAAAATATCATTTTTCTTTAAAATTTAAATATTTATGTATTTCTGAGTAATTTAATTCAAATCGGCAGAGTCATTTAATTCAAATTGGTCGTGTCATTGCCAAGTCCAAGTCCGAGCCTGAGTATCTCCTCGACTGATTTTCAGTTTTAAAACATTGTAAAAGTAATCTCACATTCAATCCTCATGTAGAGTTTTGAATTTTCCCATGTTCATGTGGCATGATGAACATTTTAAAGGTTTTGTAATATACAACTTTACAAGTAGGTTGTTATTGTTCAAGATTGTAAACAAATGTAAAGCACCCTATCTATCAACTTCATTTCTTCCTATCTATCAACTGCTAATATGTACCTTTGTGACCAAAAATGTTGTCAAGACATGTTCTCAATTTCCTTGATCATTGAGTGAAAAATCAAACTAGGTGACCTAGCTTATTTAATTAACACAAACCAGGCTAGTTAGCTTATTGTGTTTCATTTCTTTCTCAGCTAATTGTGATATATATTTTTGACTCTTGTCTGACTTTTATTTTTGCCTTCTGAGACAGGAACTGGATAAGGCAATCAATGAGCTGGATGGCCAAATAATTGAAGGGCCAGACAATGGCCCAAAGTTCAAGTTACAGGTTGTAGAATTTAAACATGACCAATGAACTGTACTTGTGATTT
Source organism: Pseudotsuga menziesii (assembly GCA_001517045.1). Lineage (NCBI taxonomy): Eukaryota > Viridiplantae > Streptophyta > Pinopsida > Pinales > Pinaceae > Pseudotsuga > Pseudotsuga menziesii. The sequence goes on along the minus strand of LPNX011131542.1, from coordinate 102,218 downwards.
TATTGTGCTGAGGTGCATTATACTGGCCAATTTGATGTGTAACATGTCACAAAATAATAAGATACAAATAATAAAATAGAAATATTAATAAAAATATGTGAAATTAAAAAAAAATTAATAAACTAGCTTATATCCATCGTAACTTTGGATTTATCAATTCGCTCAAGGTGCAAACCTCAAGTGTTAATGCTCTCAAAAAGGTTTGCACCTTGAGGTGTTTGATCCCTTTTAGTGCTTGATAGATCCAAAACTAACATCAATCTAACCTAGTATATCAATCCAATTATTCAATCCTGTTACTTTAAGGAAGGAAATTATCTTTCATAGATTATGCTTCCTGAATTTTATGATAAACATTTTGGATTATTCAACATTCATAATTTATGCAAATGAGTTTTGGTGTATTTGGCATATTATTTTATTCAGCAGGATGACTTCAACATGTGATTGAGATGTGTTTTGTTTACTGATATGGCCATTTATTTATCAATTATCATTGATGATTATTTTAAAGATACTCATCTTGTCGGTGATGGGTTTCATTATCAGGTCACAGTTGCAAAGCCTGCAGATAAGGCTAAGAAGCGTAATCGCGAGGAAGCTCAGAAGGTTGCGGCTAATAAATCTGATGGTCAGGCAAAGGTGTCCACAGATATTACAGCTAACAAAGCATTGGATTATTTTAACTTGAATGCAAAAGTTCCCCGTCTTGATGCCAAACCTATGGAGGTGAGTCATATTGCTATGTGAAAAATTTGTGTTCCTCTAGTTATTTTTAGATTATAACCAACCTCTCTGGCGGTGTGAACCATATATGGAAATCCTTATTTTAATGTGAGATTTGCAATATCTTGGATATTTGTGCCAAGTGTTGGTTGTATGAGCTTATAGCTTGCTATATGTCTAATGCTAAACTTATTTAATGTTGTATTCAAGGTTCCAACTGTGGCAGATCCATATGAAGTAGCTGTTCTTTCATTGCCTACTTCTGTTACAGATCACTTGCTTCGGATATTTCGCCAAGGTCTTGCTACTCGATATGATGTAAGTGGTAGTTTTTGTATGCTATTATAGACTGTTTTTTTGGCTATATTAATGGCCTGCTATTATGGCATAAAATTAAGCATGTCCCTTCCACTAACATATTTTGAAGACATACCTAAAGTGGGCTGAATTAGTGTTTGGTCAAAATTATTGTTATTGTCCAGAGCAGAACTCCTATAAAGAATTCTGCAGTACTAATGGTCAATAACAAATAAGGAATGCTGCCAGTTAGTTAACCCAGACATATATCTATTCCAGAAAAATGGTTCAGTGTTATTATTATTTGCCTAATTTATCAGGGATATCTCTCATCTCTTCTAAAACCTGAGATGGATTTATATCTCTCATCTCTTCCACACACAAAAGTCCGAGACTTCCAGTCAGGAGTGAATTAGCCTTTTGAAAGTCTCTTCTTTGCTTCTATCCTTCACAGAAATCGGGCACACTGCTACTGAGCACATATTAACCAGTAAGGCTGTTGTCTTTTCCTCTAAGTAGGCATGTTGATGGGCATTTTACTCCTCTTTGCCCCTCAGTCTTTTTCCAAAACCTATTAGCACAGTAGATTTTTTCCTTTTAGACTGTGTTTCTGTTTGGCTTCTTCGAGCTGGACAAGCTCACATCCTGATTGGGCAGATAAATATAAGATAATTTTACTACTGTCCAACTAGTGACCATATATTAGTAAAAGGGACTTCTAGGTACATCAGGAACAATATGTAGTGGGAGTGCTAGTGCTGCTCCTATACATTCATATCTATCCTTTGATCTAGACTCTAAAATTTACCTTCAAATAAACAAAACTATAGAAAGCTAGGAGTCCCAGAGAAGAGAGGAACTCTGAGGAACCAGAAGAATTGTCTTGATTGGAGGCTTCTGGAAGATGTGCTTAAGCCTTTGAGGGGCTGTTGCCTGCTGATGAGGAGGAAGAGGGGAGCTGCTAACCTCTGAATTTGTACGGACAATCAGTGAATCTCCCCTACCATTTGATGTTAAGTAAGGAAACCCTTGATGAAGGGCTGCTGTAATAAATAAATCTTATGAACACTTATGTAATAGTAGTCAGTAGGCAATTATCATTAATGTAGTAATAATGATAATTCATGCCTCAGTACATGACCTGTCACTTTCCTTGCATGTATTTGTATACAAGTCCATTGTACTCAAGTAAGCATTATGGAATACATGAATAATAAATAATGTATTGTTGAGAAGATATTTGGATGTCCCTGTTATGAATCATGATGGATGCTGAAGTGATGTAATCTATTGGGTTGGCTACAATTGGTATCAGAGTGGAGTTTTGAATTTTCTGTAAACCTGTGGTCAAGCAAATTTTCTGGTCGAATAAAAATAATTTTTGGTTTTTGGAATGATGGCCCAAAACTAAAACTCGAAACTCTTTGACAATGATTGGGTTAGTGACCCAGAATTATTGATAGAAATTTAAAAGAACAAAGGAAAAGAGGAAAAATAAAAAAAAATAAAGATGAGTAACAAGGAAGATGACGAAAAAAGAAGGTTAAGAAAAAGAAGAAAGAAGAAGAATAAGAAAAAATTAAAAAAAGGTTACTCGTGGCCAAATCCTTATTCCCATAATATGAAAAGGATCACATGGAAAATCAATCCGATCTTGAATTTTTGAAATGGATCCTAAAACTTACAGTGCTTTTGTGAGGCACTAATCCCCCAAAATCCAAAATTTTAATGAAAAAACTTTCAAAATCCTATATACATAAAGGCTAAAGCCTAAACCCCATTCCTGGTCAAGGTATGGTCTATCCTTGTGTTAAGATCTGCTCTCAAACTTTGATCTATCAAGTTCTGCTCTCAAGGTTTTCATTTGATCTATCTTTTTGGTCAAGGTCTGATCTATCCTTGTGTGCTATGTTGTTTGTCACTTCACCCACAATGTTATTTAGTCCTACCATAGCCTTCAAGAAAATCATTTTATTCACCGCTTATACGGTCTTGTGGATCTGGCCTGCTTCGTGTTATGACCTGCTTCAAGTTCATGTTGAAATGGTGTTGGAAATGATCAATTATGGTTATAATTTATCAACTTATTAGTTATGGTACATGAATGGCTAATAGTATAGCCTTCAAGAAAACCACTTTATGCACTCTATTTTATTTATTATTATGAAACTATTTTTTAACTTTTTATACTTGCCTTTCCCTGCCGACTTTGGTTCTTGGCTTTTAATAAAATTGGCGAGCCTATATTTGTATCCTAGTAACTTAGCCTATATATATACATTAATTAATATTCGTTATATATCTTTAGTTTAGGATGTTATACAAGTTAAAGTGTATAACATAGCATAAAAGTTATGGCTCAAATTCTGAATTCCTCCTTATGGCACGAATAAATACTTCTTGCATCACGATTTTGGTTATAAATAATAATGGGGTAGATAAGAGCAGAGATTGTTGTGCCACTATTTTGGTTATGAACAAATTGTGAATCCTGGCACAACAATGAATCCAAGTTTATCATTTTACATATATCAACAGCTTTCAACACGTTGTAGAGCCTGTTTGCTCTTTCCATCAAACCCTTGCCTATATCTGTATCCTAGTAACTTAACCTATATAATATATTTATGTAGCACGGGAACCATTCCCGACTTTTAGGAAACTTGTTGATTTTTGTACCTAGGAAAGTGTTCCCCTAGGTGACTTTTGCCTTGGTCATTTAAAAGGGGGAAATAAAGTGACCCTTGCATTTAATGACTTGAGATGAACAATTTAATTTGACTTTGGAGATTAAAGTCACTTTTTGGAAGGGCATCTTTGTGGGCTATGATGAGACTTCGAAGGCCTTCCGCATTTATCTTCCTGCGTAGAGGAAGGTTGTTGTGAGGCAAGAAGTGAGGTTTGAGGAGCGGGCCTTCAAGGAGTCAAAGCAGGAGGAGCAACAAGCTCCCACACCTCAAGCAATTACACATAGTGCAAGTTCAGAGGTCTCCAAAGTGACAAGATCGCATGTGATGGGAACAGGTTCAACAAGTTCAGTGGTACATCCAATAGGTATTCTGGGTACAAGTTTTAGTTCTAAAGTTACAGGTTTACCAATTGCAACTATCAAATCACAGAGTTCACCAACTACTAGTCCACAAGTTTTTGGGCCATCTACTTCCAACAGTTCTTCAGAGGATGATGCACCAGTATGGCAGGAGACTTCAAGGAAGAGGAAGCCCAAGTGGCTTCGGGATACCCTGAAGGAAGCAGGGACATTTGGAGTGCCCAAGAGACTAGTGAGAGCCAACAAGATGCCTGTCAGATTGGGTATGGCATTGGTTGCTAGTCTTCGTGATTTGAAGCCTTCTACTTTTGAGAAGGCATCCCAACATCATGTCTAGAGAGATGCCATGATGGAAGAGTACCATTCCATCGTGAAGAAGAATGTTTGGGAGATTGTACCGGGACCATAGGGGAAGTCTGTGGCGACTTCCAAGTGACTTTACAAGGTGAAGCGTGTTGCAGATGGCAGTGTGGGGAAGTTCGAGACTCATTTTGTGGCACAAGGTTTTTGACAGGTAGAGGGAATTGATTATGATGAGAACTTTGCGTCAGTTGCTCGATGTTCCTCGATCATAGCAGTAATCTCCATATCAGCAGAAATCGGTTGGAAGATCCATCAGATGGATGTGACCACCAAATTTCTCAATGGTCTTCTATAGGAGGAGGTGTATGTGGAGCAGCCACGGGGCTTTGAGATTCATGGGAGGGATTCTCATGTGTGCAGGCTGAAAAAGGCCTTGTAAGGTCTGAAGCAGAAGATCTTGCTGGCTGAATCACTAAAACTAGAGAACCTGTGCCTATACTGTGTGGTCCAGTAACTCCGGAAACCTGTGAACCTGTCTGTTGCACTGACGGTACTTGTGAAACTACCTGAGTTGCGGGAAGTTGCTGCTCTCCCTGCTCTGACTCTCTAGACTTCCTGAAAGCCCGCTCCTCAAATTTCACTTCCCTCCTCACAACAACCTTCCTCTGAGAAGGAAGATAAATGCGGAAGGCCTTCGATGTCTCATCATACCCCACAAAGATGCCTCTCTCTGTTGTGGGCTCAAACTTTGTCCTCTTCTCAGAAGGGACACGTGAGTAGTTAGGCAACCAAATATCCTAAAATGACTCACCTCAGGCTTCTATTTTGTGAAACTCTCCTCAGGTGTCTTGTTCTCCACGGCACGATGGGGACTCCTGTTTTGAAGATAAACAACTGTACTGCATGCCTCTACCCAAAGGAAGAAAGGAAGTGAATGATCATGTAACATAGCTCTAGCTGCCCCAACAATAGATCTGTTCTTTCTTTCTGCCACTCCATTCTGCTCAGGAGTGTATGGAACCGTCACCTGCCTCCGAAAGCCCTCCTGTCTGCAATATCCATCGAACTCCTTGGAGGTATGCTCACTCCCGTTATCCGATCTGAGAGCCCGTATCTTCCTCCCTGTCTGGTTCTCCACAAGAGCTTTGAACTCTTGGAACCTCTGCAAGACCTCCTCAGATTTCTTGCTCGTCAGGAAGTAGATCCAAAAAATATGCCTGTGAACAAAAGTTTAACAGAACCCCTAAGTCTGAAATAAATGACTGTAATCTGCTATCTATCCAACAAACCAAGCTCTGATAACATGTTCAAAATTTTGTGTAAATTGTGAGCCCAAGTTTCATGTCTACACTTAACAAAGTTAAATCTTAAATGCATAACCAAAAAAATACTAAGACTGCTATAGGTGAATTTTTATCATTTAACCAGCTGTAACATGAACAATTTGAAAACTTTCCGTACAAAATTTTAATGACCAGATTTTAAACACAGTCAGCCAAACATATTTAATTCAGACACTTTATTTTGCGTAATGGCTCGGGAAAAACCGCCAAGGGAAAACCTGTGAAAGAGAGTAGTAATTTTTTTATATTAATTCAGTCAAAAAAAATTTGTACAGCAGAATTTATATCAGAAGTACAACTTATCTCTACAGACTGCCTGTAGAAGCTACCTTGAATTTCGAGCAAGGAAAACTCCTGCTGTATGGTTTTCCTTGGAAATCATGCTGGGTTTCTCTCTCTCTTCTACTGGTCGACTTCTCCAATTGTTCATGAAGAACTCCTCTCCAAATTGCTTGGAATTGTAGAATTTTCAGCACTCTCCCAACCTGGTTTCCAGCTTCGTTTAAAACATTGTTTAATGCCCAACCCAATTTATATTTCTGCTTCAAATTAGATTTTTCTCAAAAACAATATAGGACTGAAACACAAGAAGAATTTCTACAACTTTTTCATGAGAAGCAAATAAAACACATTCACACATAAATTTTAGACAGATTTTTTGTCCAATCACCCAGGAAAAACCCCAACCTTTGGGGAAAACCTGTGAGAGAGAATTTTATTTATCTTGAAAATTTACAGCAATAGACAGAAAAAAAAGTCTCAACTTATCTCAACCGGAAGATGAAAATCTGCCTCGATTTTTCGTGCCAAACAGAAAAAGATCGAACTCAGAAAATTTCCTGCTGCACCCTCCTCGATTTCTGTGCTGCTTTATGGACTGTATGGGAGCCGTACTGACGGGCTGTACGGCCTGTCTGTATGAACCTGTCTCAGGATTCGTGCCCTGAATCTGTCTCTGCCTGAATTTTCTCCTCTAAAATTGTGCCTGTACTTCTTTCTCGGGATCTGTGCCCTGTACAGAATATGTACAGTACAGCCTGTACAGAGGCTGTAATAAATGCTGCCTCCTTGAAAATTGTGCCCTGCTACTCTACTTTCCTCTCTCTCGATTTGCGTGCCAAAGGAAAAATGCTCCTCCTGCTACTTCTTCCTCTTTTCCAGAAATGGTTCTCCTCTCTCTCAAAAAGTGCAAAAGTGCCTCGTTACTTGAAAAACTTTCCTTTTAGGTAAAAAGTGTTAGTTTTGTACCTAGGAATTTGTTCCCTAAGTGACTTTTTGCCTAAGTCACTTAGAAAAGGGAAAAATGTGACCCTCACATTAAAAGCTACTTAATGAGACTTTATAAAGTTAAAGTCACTTTTTGATAAATTTAAGTGGGTGAGTAAATTAATTTAAGTGATTTAAATAAATGTGATTTTTACTCTCATTGAATCTTAGCCATTGGATTGTATCTTTCTCCACCGTTGGATTAGATTCCCACTTAGGGTTTAGACAAAAAGGGTTGAGGGAGGCAAAACACTTTATTTTTCATCTTTGAGAAGAGAAGGAAGAAGAGAGAGCTGAAGAAGGAGAAAGGGGCACGGATTTCGAGATACCCTGCTAAAGAGATTTTGGTGGGCACGAATTTCAAGACTGCATTTATTGTTTTGCACAGAACCTGAGCACTGTACGGCCTGCATTTATTGCTGTACGGATTGCATTAAATTTATGCACAGAAATCGAGGAGGGTATGGACTGTATGGCCTGCATTTATTGTTGTACGTACTGCATTACATTTTTGCACAGAAATCGAGGAGTGTACGAACTGTACGGCCTGCATTTATTGTTGTACGGTCTGCATTTATTTCAGCACAGAAATCGAGGTGTCTGCCTGCATTTATTGTTGGTACGGCTGCACAGAAATCGAGGGTGTACGGTTGCATTAATTGCTGGGCACGTTTTTCAAGATTTTGAGACGAAATCTTGGGTGGAGATAAGTTAAATTTTCACTGTATTTTTGTTCTGATTTTTGCTGAAGAAAATAAAAGCTCTCTCTCTCTCTAACTAGTTTTCCCCGTGGGGTTTTTCCAGGGCTTGATTTTGGCCAAAAATCTCTTAGTTTAAAATTTTATGGTGTTATTGTTAAATGTGTTTTTTAGCCTGTTAGTGTATTTTACTGTGTGTTTAATTGTTCAGAAAAATTTCATAAGTAACCTACAGCCTATGCAAAACCGGCTGTATGTGAAAATCACGAAATGTTGACATAAACCAGCAAATAGTAAAACCCAGAATTTCTTCATGGTATCAGAGCTTGGGGGCAGAAAACAGTGATAGTTTGCAGACACACAGAAATTTTAAGATCTCAGAAATTCTTAGTATTTTACCTTCTGTCAGTGAGCAGCACTTGGTTGGGTTGGTGTAGAGATGGCTACAGGACTTGGACTGGAGGATAGGCTGGATGGGACAGGAAATTTTGTGTCGTGGAAGGCCAGAATTTTACTGATACTGGAGGAGAATGAGTTATGGCCGGATATAGTTAGGAACACTACAGCTAACCCGGTTGTCATTCCCGCATCAGCAGATGCAGCAGCTCTATCAGCTTTCAACAAGAAGGACTGTAAAGTTAGGAGGATAATTCTAGATGCAGTTAAAGACCACATAATCCCTCACATTTCGGGCAAGACTAGGGCACACTTGATGTGGTCAGCCTTGATCAGTTTGTATGAGAGTTCCAATGAGAACAGGAAGATGGTAAAAGTATAAAGATGAATGGGGGTGAGGGAGTCACAGCATATCTTACCAGGATTTCTGCAGTTCGGGATGAACTAGCAGCGGTTGGGGAGATGGTAGCCCCTACAGAGCTTGTACGCACAGCAGTGAATGGGGCTTCAAAGCCCTGGGGTGCATTTGTGCAAGCCATAGTGGGCAGAGAGAGCCTACCTACCTGGGATAGACTTTGGGATGACTTTGTGCAGGAGGAGACTAGGAGAGGTCTTGTACAGGGCAGTACATCTCACAGTGGGGTTGATGACGAGAATGTGGCTTTGGCAGCTAAGGGCAAGAAGAAGAAGAAGGGTCCCAAGAAGGGTGGGGCCAAGCAGCAGCAGCAGCAGAGTGGGCAGAAGAAAGACTTGAGTAAAATCAAGTGTTATGCATGTCAGGCATTTGGGCACTATGCTTCACAGTGTCTAAGCAAGAAGAAGAAGAAGGGGGACAGGGACAGCAGACTGCAGCCTCAGCAGAGGTTGATGAGTTTGGTGATGCATTTCAGAGGGAGTTTTCCCTGTATGCTGGACAGATGGAGAGAGAGAGAGTCTCTTTAGCCACCAGCACAGACATGGATATGGATAGTGAGCATTCATTGTTGGCAGGTCATCAGGGGAGTCCATCCACCTCTACTACTTGGTATATTGACAGCGGAGCCTCGAGCCACATGACTGGAGCTCGAGAGATGTTCTCGGAGCTATCTCAGACAGGTAGAGATGTGGAGGTTGTCCTTGGAGACAACACCGTTGTTAGAGTTGTTGGTCGGGGGACCATTACATTTCAGAGGGAGTCGATGTGTCTCATGACTCTGAGGGATGTCTTGTATGTCCCTGGGCTGAAGAAGAACCTTGTGTCAGTTTCCACCATTGAGGACATGGGTCTTGGGGTGTGCTTTTCAGATGGGAGAGTGCAGGTGTATCCCAGGGCTACAGGTATGTCTAGTGCCATGGACATTGGAGTCAGATGTGGAAAGCTGTACAAGCTCTTGTTTCAGCCACAGTGTGCTCTAGCACACAGCAGCAGCAGTGAGCTATGGCATTGGAGGATGGCCCACCTACATCACCCAGCTCTCAGATTGTTGAGGAGCATGGTTACAGGATTACCGGAGTTTAGCATTGAGCAGAGTGATGTGTGCAGGGGGTGTGCTTTGGGAAAGTACACCAAGACTGCTTTTCCGAGCAGTGACACGAGAGCTGCAGGGGTGCTAGATCTTATCCATTTTGACATATGCAGTCCTATGTCATCAGTGTCTTTGACAGGTTTTGAGTACTACATTAGCTTCATTGATGACTACTCCAGGAAGACCTGGATCTACTTCTTGAGGAGCAAGAAGTCCTCACTTGTGTTGAGAGTCTTCCAAGGGTTCAAAGCCCTTGTGGAGAAGCAGACGGGGAGGAAGATCCGGATGTTGAGATCGGACAATAGGGGTGAGTATACCTTTAAGGAGTTCGATGCATTCTGCAGACAGGAGGGCATTCAGAGACAGTTGACAGTTCCTTACACTCCTGAGCAGAATGGAGTAGCAGAGAGAAAGAACAGGTCGATTGTGGGGGCAGCCAGAGCGATGCTTCATGATCAAGGGTTACCTTTCTTTCTATGGGCAGAGGCATGTAGCACTGTAGTTTATCTGCAGAACATGAGTCCTCACAGGGCAGTGGGGAGTAAGACTCATGAGGAGATGTATTCAGGCAAGAACCTTGAGGTGGGCCACTTTCGTATATTTGGCTCGTTGACTTACTCTCACGTCCCTTCTGAGAAGAGGACGAAGTTTGATCCCACTGCAGAGAGAGGCATATTTGTGGGATATGACGAGACTTTGAAGGCCTATCGGCTTTACTTACCTAGCCTGAGGAAAGTTGTTGTCCGACGGGAAGTGAAGTTTGATGAGGAGAGAGCCTTCAGGAAGTCTAGGGAGTTAGAGCAGGGGGAGACACTAGCTCCCACACCTCAGTTGGTACAGGCTTCTTCGATGCAGCTATCAGGTCCACAGGTTTCTAGAGTGACTGGATCACAGGGTACAGACACAGCTTCTACAGGTTCAGTGATTCAGGTGGCTAGTACTTCAGGGACAGTTTCAGGTACAGGTTCAAGGTTGAGTCCTCAGATCTCAGGTTCATCAGGTACTGGTCCTCGGGGTGTTGGACCTTCAGGTACTGGGACTTCCTCAGATGAGGAGAGCCCAAGACCAGTTTGGGAGGAGCAGTCTTCAAGGAAGAGGAAGCCTAAGTGGCTTCAGGAGACCTTGAAGGATGCAGAGGTGGTTGGTAGGCCCCAGGAGCAGATCAGGACAGTGGTGGAGCCTGACAGGTATGGTGTGGTGCCAGACAGGGATGGTATGGCCCTTGTTGCGAGTCTTCGTGACTCTGAGCCATCCACATTTGAGGAGGCTTCCCAGCATCAGGTATGGAGAGATGCCATGATGGAAGAGTACCATTCCATCATGAAGAATGATGCTTGGGAGATAGTGCCGAGACCTGAGGGGAAGTCAGTTGTGACTTCCAAGTGGCTTTACAAGATAAAGCATGCTGCGGATGGCAGTATGGAGAAGTACAAGGCTCGATTTGTGGTGCGGGGGTTCTCACAGGTTGAGGGAGTTGACTATGATGAGACATTTGCTCCAGTTGGCGGTATTTTTCTATCAGGGCAGTTATATCTATAGTAGCAGAGATGGGTTGGAAGATCCACTAGATGGATGTGAAGACTGCATTTCTCAATGGTCTTCTGTAGGAGAAGGTATATTTAGAGCAGCCACAGGGATTTGAGATCCATGGGAGAGATTTTCATGTGTGCAGGCTGAGGAAAGCCTTGTACGGACTGAAGCAAGCTCCTAGAGCTTGGTACTCTAGGATTGATACTTACTTGAAATCGATGGGATTCCAGAAGAGTGAGGCTGATCCCAACCTTTACTTCATTGTGGTTGGAGGAGATCCGCTCATTCTTCTGCTATATGTTGATGATCTATTTATCACAGGTGATGAGCGTCTCATTGCACATTGCAAGAGAGATCTAGCATCGGAGTACGAGATGACAGACATTGGACTGAAATTCCTGGAAGATGACTGTCCATATGAATAATAGCAAGGTTGGACGAGTAATTGAAGATGGACAAGTCTGGTGTCAGAGTTATTTTAGAGCAGGGAAGGAGAAGGATGAAAGGGATGGGGTATATCTGGTAGAAAACCATACTATCCTTTTTAGACAAGTAATAAGCAAGGGCCAGAAATCAAGGTGGTTGTTAAATCTAGTGTATTTTCATTCACGAATTCTTATCTGAGATGGATCCCAGCAAGGAGGGAATCCAAAGTCTGACAGTGAAACGACATAGGAAAAGTTGTGAAGATGGTGCAGGTTTAGTCAGAATATTTCCACATCTTCTGGAATCTGGAATACTAAGTACTGTTAGAATGGCAGGATTGTAATTTTATCTTACTACTCACGGTCCACCCTTGTTACTGATAGCATAGCTTCACAGGTTATTAGTGCTTCGAGTCAAGTTTCTTGACATTGGGAGCAAGGTACAGAAAGTGAAAATGGGCAATTTCATGAGGACTTAACAAGGACTGTGCCATACCGGAGAGAACCTTAAGGATAAGATTGCTTAAATTAATGTAATATCCATATCCTGATAAAATTGGCTATGTCAGCATGGTATATGCAATCGCCTAAGTCATTTCATTCTATTTACATCAAGTGCAAGTATTTCTAGGTTGTGCACTACCTCTTGCTTTCCTCCAAAAATATGATGTCAGCAGGGTCTGAAGTTTCCTTTTTAAGGTGATCTTAAAGTAAAGAACAATCTTATCCAAGCGATATGCTTTGATGGGTATGGTGTCAATGGATGGCTAAAAAAGTTGAATAACCTGGAAGTTTATTATCAGAGGTGTAATTTCCAAGTCATCTGCTGAAGTATTCGGTCATAGTTTTGGTTTGATGACTTGTACTGTGTGCCAGCACTATTTCCACTTTCTAATATAATTTGGTCCAGTGTATGTGTCTGAATTGAGTCCTTGTCATTATTAATTTGTTTTAAAAGCCACTAACTTCACTAGATTCAAAGGTTTATTGATAGCCTTAAAATTATTGAAGTTTGTCTATGAGCTAACACATAAGTAGACATGTTCACATATGGTTCAGTAGTCCAGTAAACGAATTGAAGGAGATGCTTTCTTCATCTCCCTTTCTCAGCCCGTAAGGGTGCAATAATTCTACATAATTTGCCACCAGATCTCTCACTCAGCCACAAATCTTTGTATTTATTTCTTCATGCATTTTCAAAGAGAAATGATTGAATAATGTAATGGGTTTATGGAAAGGTATGATACAGCAGGAGATATAATTTATAACAACTTTTGGGAATTTTGAACTTACCTTCAGAATATTTGCTTGGGAAAAAATAGCCCTGAAGCATAGCTTCCATTCACATTGCTCTGACATTCAACTTAAGCTTCATTTAGATGGAAGCTTATAGAGGGATAATAGAGGTCAAATGTGTTAGTATAATAGTGTTTAGCCATAGAGTATTCTTTAAAGAAATGTCTGTATGGGCAGAGTGAACCCTAGTATGTTTCTTGTTGTATATTGTTACCTGTTGTCAGGAGCATATGGACCATGCATTCAAAATTCAAATATTTAAGGAAGCACTCTAACGTTATAAGCCTTGGGATACTTTATGTTCCTTATATCTAGGACAACCCATGCCAACTGGAGTGAATTCAATTGCACTGCATTCCTGCAGCAACAATCTAAATGGAAGCACCATAACTCTCCAAATATGTTTTTCCTGATTGTGCCAAAAGAAGGGGGGTGCTTTCAGTATTAGTATTTAAAATTATTCTTTATTTTGATTGGTGCCATTGTAATTATTATCTTTCAAGTGTGTTCTGAGATGTATCTTGGTAGATGTAGTCATAAAAGGATTAAATGAAAGGCCATTTAACCTTTTCAATGATTCTGGTTTGCATTTCTTTTAAGAGCACCTCGTCCTGTACTATGAGGCGTTTATCATTCTCTGTCTTTAAAGAGCTTCCTGAGGGTTTATGTTGGGCAAGGCTTAGGAATTAAATTACTAGAGTTTTTCAAAAGCCTACTAGATTAAAGTTTAAACATCGAATTTTGTGTTATGGCATATGCCATACCATGTAATTTCACCTGAAATATGCCCAATTACATTCACGCAAAAGATAATTAAATTTCTGGAGATTGCATGTGGAAGTGCACATGTTAAAACATATCATGCAGAAGTTAATTTAGTGCTTTTTTGTATAGAATAGGGAAAGTGTTCAGGATATCTATCTAAGAATGTTTGAAAATATTTTCAGATGATGTTGGTTGTGATGACTTGCGTGTTCAAAAACATGTATTATTATTTTTTTATATCCAAAATTTTTGTTTTTAATCTGCTTGTTCCATTGTAGATTGACATTCAATGTCTCACAAGTCTGCGGGAACTACCTGAAGTGACAGCTGTAGCTATCCTTGATCAGGTCTAGCCCATTAACTTATAAGTCATCAATATTTTCTGGGTCCCTATTCACCACTCTTACTAATTTGGTCTTCTAAGCATTTTTTCTTTACAGTTTATTACTAAATGCATAATCTCTGGATGTGCAGTTTGCTGCAAACAACTTTGCAGATGGGAGAAACAAGGGCGCATACCTTGCTGGTTTGATTGGAAGGGTAATTCTCCCAATTCCATTATTCTTTTCTTGATTCAAATTTCAACCTCTAAGTGGCATGTGCCATTTACAGTGATTTCAAACACGACCAGGATTAATGTGCTAGGTCCTGCTGACGATAACTTGATATGAATCATTAGAAGTCTTGTCAGAATATTTCTGGATGCAACTGTGTAATATATCATGACAAGTCTGTTAACAACTATGCAGAAAAATCTCTTGAAAGTATGATATCAAAAAAACATGTATTCAGAGGAAATGTGTTTTTCTAATCTTACCACATCTTTACTGACACACACATTTAATGTGCAGTATAAGGTAGACAACTTAGCAAGTGGGAGAATTCCAATGCTACAACAAGGACGAAGTTCAGATCTGCCATCCAGAGATGCTGGGCTACTTGGGATAACCGGAACAAACAATTCCTCTTTACTAGATCCTCTAGCTGCACCTCGTCCTCTCCCAGGATCAGCTTTACTTCGGTGAGACTTCAGTCAAGGCACATGTCCTAATTGTTTTTCTCAGTTGCTTTTAAATAGCTGTATTCATATGAACATATGTAGATGCATCAAACACTAACTCTATATACCTCTGTGTTTTTTCCATGTTTCAGTTAAAGTAGTTACAACTGGAACCTGAATTTAACTAAATCATGAACTTTTTCCTGAAACGGCTTGAGCAGATTTGTACCTGTGACCTATGGCCTCCTCTAGGGCAACATCATTGTCCTTTTACTTATAATGTTAAAATCTAAGTCATGCTGATATTTACATTTACTTTAGATTTGACATCATGTATTTTTCCTCGAAGAACACAAGGTGGGTTCCCCCTCTTCCCTGGAATATCTAGATGGAGTATGGCATCCACTGCCAGACTTGCTTGACCAGATTTGAACCTGTGACCTATGGCCTTCTCTATGGCAACATGCCTTGCCCTTTTTAAAATCCAAGTCATGTTGATATTTACCTTTACTTTATATTTGGCATCTTGATTTTTTCCTCAAACAACACTTCTTAGGGTTCCCTCCCTCTTCCAGAATATCCAGATGGAGGATGGTGCCAACTGCCAGATGCAAGAGTGGCTGGTAACCCTGTTTGGTTTGACTGGATTTGAACTGTGACCTGTGGCCTCTCCATAGGCAACATGCATTTGGTTGATGCTCGATTGAGTCGACCTTATTTGAATCTGTGACCTATGACCTATGGTGGATGGTTCAATCGATTGAATCGGTCTTATTTATTGGGCCGAGAGGCCCTTTCTACAGCTCAAGTGAGTGAGATGTGTCATGTCTATCACATGTCGGCTCCAAAGTAATATTAAAAAGGAAAATTACAAAACCAAGAGCATGTTTGGTCCAAATTTAAATTAACTAAATTGCAAAACACATTTATATAAATGTATATCAAATTTCAATTTAAAATTCCATTCATTTCAAACGCAAGGAATTTCATGTATTCTTTCCTCTTTATATATAATTAAAATCAAAATTTTATAAATACAATACACAAATCCAGGAAATGAATTATCACCTATTTTTTTTAATTTATATGTACATATAAATGAATACACACATTTTGTCAGTTGGTTATGGATTTACAATTCCCAACAAACATTTTACTTACCTATATATTAATAAAGTAGATACAATCTTAAAATAAAAGTGGTCATCCATATATGGATTGCACCAATCTCTAATGGATCGGTGGAGTTTGTAATGGAGATTTTTCTTATGTTTTTCTTTTGATTGTAATGTATAGTAGATAATGTACTTAAGTAAATAAAAATTTATTTCATTCCAAAACAAAATCCCTTGAAATAATTTCTAGAATAAACCATACATGGACTTGTTTTTTTTTTCAAAGAAAAAAAAGCGTAATTTCATTCATCTTTCGAGATCAAAATTACATTCTGAATATTCACTAGAGCGTGAATCCGTTCAACCATAAAACTGGTTCAGTTGAAGGACCTGAAAGGTCTTCTGTAACATAAAACACAGTAAGCATACGCAGATGCTTTTCCAAGAAGAATTCAATTCATTGGTCCTGTCATTGACTTTCTGAAGAGGTTTGATTTCAACAAAATAACAAGTTAATTTGTGCCAAATGCTACAGAAATATATAGCTGGTAATGCATACAGAGATGCATTATTCAATAAAGGATTGTACCTCTAGCAGAATCAAAAAGACATATGTTCTGCCTTTAAACTTCAGAAAAACCTGTCATAAATCACTATTGTTATGAACAGCCTGTGGAAAGGCCAGCAAGCTGCCTTTAGTATATTCGTTCACCTTCCAATTGCTTCAGAATATATAGCTGTAAATGCCTACGAAGATGCATTTAACAAAGGGTAGAAGTTCGATTCCTGAACCTCTCTCTGGTTTAACAATGTTATAAGATCCGACAA
>LPNX011131542.1:11328-83266 GCA_001517045.1 Pseudotsuga menziesii | reverse complement strand
ACTCATTGAGAGAAATAGCATTATCTGTCTTTGGAATGAGCGCTATGAATGTGGAGTTAAAACTGGCCGGGATCCATCCAGACGACCTTGAGTCTTCTATCACCAGCAAAAGATCCCTCCCCAAGATATCAAAGAGGTCAATGTAAAAGTCAATCGTCCATCCATCTGGCCCAGGGCTTTTATCTTTCTGAAAACTGCCCAAAACCTCCTTGAGTTCCTCTTCCGTCACTTCCTTCAAAAGCTCCATGTTGCCTTCCTCTTCCACAAAACTAGGGAACATCTGAGCCAATCGAATTACCTCCTCAATAGAGGCCTGTGGGGGAGCTTTGAACAAACTCTGAAAGTGGTTTACCCCGCAAATGGCCTTTTCTTCAAAAGTTACATGAGAGATACCCTCCTCATCCTGAAGACTCCAAATAGTATTTGCCACCTTCCTTCCTCTGGCAAATGCATGGAAAAATTTTGTGTTATCGTCCCCACATTCCAGCCAGAGAGCCCTGCTTTTGAGTCTCCATGTTTCCTCTTTTTCCAATAGCAGAGTATTTCTTCTCCCCTCCAATCGTGTCAGAGCCTCCTTAGCTTCCTGCGTTGAAAAACCTCCTCCTTCGCCTTCGTATATCATCACTAGTGCTGCTTCTACAGACTTCAACTCAGCATCGTCTCTGCTTCTCTTGGCTGTTGCCCACTCCTTGATTAACACTTTAAATCTTTTAATATTATCTGCGAACTGATATGCAGCCGATCGGTCACTATCCCCATCGATAGGATTCCAATGAGAGTAAAACAGATTTTTGAAAGTCTCATCCTGAAGCCATAATTTATTAAATTTTAAAGGGCTCGGTGGGTTGATGGGCCCCTTTCTGATTTCAAAAAAAATTGGGAAATGATCAGAAAGACCCCCACTGCCCACCCATTGTCTAACTAAGAAAAATCTGTCCACCAGTTGCTCTGCTACCAAAAAACGATCAATTCGTTTCGCCACCATGGCATCCCCGCTACGGTTATTTCTCCAGGTCGGCTTAATCTTAACAGGCTCAATGTCCAGCAAACCCTTCTCCACCATTTTCTGAACGAAATATCCTGCCAAGGAGTCCACCTGCGCATGTGTTCCCCAAACTTCATTGTGCCCCAGTGAGAAAGTGAAGTCTCCACCCATCACAACCGTATCACCAGTCACCAAGGGATTTTGAAACAAAGAGTCCCAAAAAGGGACTCTATTGATGTAAGGCCCATAGACGTTAACCACTAGAAGAGACTTCCCCAACTCTTCAGAAAATACATCGACACCCAGCATAGCCTCTGTGCCCCAAGAATTAATCATCTTAACACATCTGTTATTCCATCCCACCGCCAAGCCCCCAGAGCGGCCTCTAGCATCCAAAGTCACGAAAGACCACCCGGGTAACCAGCTTTCCAGTCGCTCCCGGATCACCTCACCTACTCCTAAAGTCTCTTGTAGCATAATCACATCCGGGTGTTCAAGAGTAAGCACCCTAATGAAGGCTGATTTCTTGCCAGGCCCAGCCAACCCTCGACAGTTAAATGACATGAGCTTCATAAACGACCTTTCTTCTTGGCCTGCTCCGCTCTAAGGGCCTTTTCAATTGAAAGTTGTTTACCTCCTAACAAATCCTCCTTGGCTCTGGACTGAGCCTTGAAAATATTAGTCTTTCTCCCCCGTCCCCTGTGCACAGGCGGTGTCAATTTACCCAACCCAGAGGAAGGCTTAAGACAAGATCGAAGAAAATACCCCGAATCCTCTGAATTTGGATGAGAGTGACAGGAATCTTCAGGAGAAATTTCAGGGTCAGGTTCCAAAACAACAGAGCAAGGTAATTCCATAGCAAAAGGTGGGACTAGAGAAAGAGCGTTAGAAGCATCATTAGTCAATCCCAGGCCTATCTCATGAGAATCATGGAGTACAGGGAATGACGGGAGGGAACCAGACTGACCCAAAAGGGAAAGCTTCCTCAGACCATCGACCCAATCAAACCCAAGGAAGGAAACATCATTTAAGAACAGATTAACAGTTGACAGATTGGGAAAAGTGGATGATCCCGGACCAAAATGATCCCCTGAACCGCAACCAACAACCAACTCGATGACCAGAGCTGGCTGATCTCTAACCCCTTCGTCCACCAGTGGTTCAGAGATGTTCAAAGCTTCAGTAGTCGGAACACTGCTCACATCATCGGCCGAGGCTTGGCTCGAACCAGAGGAACCAGCAATCTCAGGTGAACCCTTGAGTGCAGCCCCAAACGCTTTCCTGCTGCCTTTCAGAGGACGAACCGGCATCGAACAAAGCCGAAACCGGATGCCCATATACATGGCATCGCCTGCAACGAAACGGGACATTCTCATAGTCCAGGATTTGAGGGATGATCACCGGTCCCCAATCCAAATTTATAGTTTCTGCCAATCCCTCCCTGCGATTTATATTTACCAGTATTCTGGCTACCGTCTTCACCTTTGTTTCTAAGAAAGAAAGGTCCGCCTCCAGAAAAGACCCAAGTATATCACCTATCCTCCTAAAATGATACAAGTCCCAGAAGTGTAGAGGAAGAGCAGGCAGTCTAACCCAAATAGGAACAATGTCTACTCTTTCTCTGCTTGCGTCAAACAAAGGGCTCCAAGGTTTCAAGATAACAGGAGAATGGTCAATATGCCAGCATTTGTACTGTATCCATTTAAGGTCCTCCTCTTTCTCCAAATTGACCGCAAACCATCCTCTGTTCAACATCTCAACCACCGGAGCATAGCCTAACTGAGAGCCCCAAGTCGCCGTAGCCCAATCCTGAACAGTTTTTTTGTTAAAAATCCTGCCCATAACCCTCCCAACCAGAGTACATTTCGCCATATTCAGAACACTCTCCCAGGCTAAATCTTCACCAACCACATAATTTCGAATCTTTTTAGGTTTGATCCAATTCTTCCTTCGACTTTTTGTAGAGCCCTTGACCCCTTCTTGTCTTCCAGCGGATCCACCCAATACTCCTGACCGACCACCAAAGAGATCCCTCCCGGGAGACCCAAAACCACGCTGCTCAGCGACATCCAGCGGCACCCTCAGCTCAGTCTCCGGGGATGCTCCCCTATGCCCCTTGCCCTGCGAGACCGGTCGAACCTCCCCGTCCGTGTTCACATGGACAAATCCAGCCACAGTCTCGTACCCGCTTCGATTGTCTAAAACCGTAAACCCTAAATTCCTGGCGAGGATAACCCCCTCTTCCCTCCAGAGCGAAGACTCCAGCACAAGTGGATCAACGGGAATAGGCTTCGACGGCGGGCAGGCAGAGAAGGCAGACGGAGAAGTGACATCATTCAGCCCTAACAGCTCTAACCTAGCTGGGCCCAAAACCTCCGGTCCCAAACTAGTGAGACCCACCAGCTGTTCTATCAGCCCTCCACCTGGCATCTCCCAGATGTCAGAGCTCTCCAACCTGTCGCTCGAATAATCAACCATGTCCAGATCCTCCATCGCTGCCAAATAGGTATCCGTCTCCGTCAAAAAATCCACAAGCTCCTACAAACCTCGAAAACCCCAACGGCCAGCCTCCATCACAGATCTTAACTTCGTATTCTATCCAAGAACGAGACCAGACCTATCTGGATGAAAAACCATGGCAGACCCCTAGCCCTCTGTAGGAAAGTTCATTTATAACAATGAATAGAAAATATTACAAATAATCAAACAAAAACCATACATGGACATGTTATAATGCCCTTGTACAAGTTAATAATTCCTTGGAAAAAGAATATGGTTCAAATTTTCCATGCTTTCAAGCCACCACCTCTTTATCCTTTGTGAAATTCCTTATTTCTGTTATACACACACACAGACATATATATAATCACACACATGCCAACATAGATCCATCTTAACTCTGGCTCTACCAAGCATAGAGATGGATCAAATCTATTGAGGTGCAACCTTTATTCAAGTTTAGCATTGTAAAAAGGATTTGCACCTCATGGATTTGATCCCTCTCGGCCCTTTGTAGAGGCAAAGTTAAGATGGATCTATGCTGGTTTATTCAACTTTGAGAATTAATTTGCCTTTTTTCCAGAGTTTTGTGTGGTTCAGGTTGGTGCTGATTCTGATCTGGACAGAAAGTCATCAAACCGATCTGAACAGACCAAGTTTAACTTTTAACCCAAGAAGCATGACATGTTCTGTTGGGACTCCATGTGCATATCACACATGTCGGACATGAACATGCTAGGACACATGCTTGGCACGTGTTTGGCATGTATTCTGAAACAGGACATGTGCCCTACACGTGTCCCATGTGTCTGATGGGAAAAGTTCTTGGTGTTATAATCTTAATGTTTCTTTTTTCCAGAGTTTTGTAGGTCAGGTTGGTGCTGATTCTGATCTGGATTGAAAATCCCCAAACCAGGCTTAACAGACCAATTTTAACTTTTAACATAAGAAACAGGAAACATCCTGTTGGGAGTCATGGGACTCCATGTTTGTATCACGTGTCGGACACGGACACGCTTGGACACATGTTCACATGTGTCCTGAAACAGGGCATGTGCCCTAGACATGTCCCCTGTGTCTAATGCGAAACAGGTGTTTACTCCTGCAAATGCAAGGTATTTCTTGTGTTTTTTCATTCAACAAGCCAGTTCAGGATTATGTGATTGTCATATGCTTGTTGATGTTTTCAAAACTGCATGCTTGAGGCTCAAGTACACTTGTAAGCCTGTTATTCCTATTGATTTTGATGAAACTTCGAACACACCATTCTTTTCATTGGGGTTGGAGAGCTTTAATTTTGCATTCAATTATGAATGTTTAATATCTACGTTTCCCACAGTAAATATGTGCAGTTTCTTGGATGGCTTAATCTTTTGACTGCATGCTATGTCACAAGGTTCGGGTTCGTGTTCGGGTTCGGCGACCTTCAAGTTCGATTCGGGTTTGATTTTTCTGATGAGGTTCGGATGAGGTTTGACATTAGGTTCGTCAATATACATATTTTCAAATTTAAAATATTTTATAAAATTAACTTATCTAATATATTTTTATATTCTATAAATAATAAATAACATTTAAGACATTTTTATCTATTTTCTATACAAANATAATTAATATAATGTATACAATATATATATATATATATATATATATATATATATATATATATATATTTGTTTTACCATTTACTATACACCAAAGTCTTACCTAACCTAAGCATTGATATATATACATTATACTATATATCCATTCGAAAGCTTTAAAAAAATTATATGTAGTGGAGATTTGAAATAATTGTCGGGAACATTAGCCAAAGTTCAAACAAAGCTGGTTCCTCGAAAACTTATAGGAAAACCCTTCTGTGGCCTCGGCTTTGGTTCCTTGACTTATCAGAACACCTGTTGGCAGCCTCGACATTGGTTACTGGAAGGGTTGTCGAAAGCCCCAATCGCACTGGTTACTTGATCAGAAGACTCGTTCGCACAGTGGGAACAATTGTGGCTCGCGGGATAACTCGCTGAGGGTGGAGTCTGGAGACAGCCAGATAGATCGCAGAACTCGGAGGGCGAGGATGGAGAGTTGGAGACAGATCGCGAAAGAGAACAGAGGATGCCACCACCCTGAAAAATGATCGGTTTTGAGGTTCGCCGAACCCAAACGAACTTACATTTTTTTTGAAGTTCGACGAATTTTGAACCTTATCGCCGAACCCTGTGACATAGACTGCATGTAAGTTTCAGTGGGAATCATAGTACATAGGCATTTGCAGTGTAAGAATGACTACTACAGTTGGAGGCACTTGCAAACACTGCATCGTTATATTTCTAATTGTTACTGTATATTGGAACATGCTGTCACTGCAGGTGAGCCTGATTGCTTGTCTAAGGTATAAATCAAGTACACACCAGTCATTAAGTCGTGAATTATTATTCTAGCTTTCATGGCTAAAATCCTATTCTATTTTAAGTTCTAAATTTCTATTTCAAATGTTGACTTGTAACTAGCTGTATCAATGTTTTGCAAATGTTCATGTAAAAAAAAGTTGGATCTTTGTCTATATTTCATTTTGTAATTATATATTTTTTTTCAATGTGGTTCACAACCCTGGAGCAGGGTTGCTACATCCCCCAGGGGCCCCACCCAAAGGGGCCTCACCCTGTTGGCTTTGATTATGGAGCCTAACCCGGTGGGGACATCAAGTGAGACCCTTATATATCTATGCATAGCCACCCATAGATTTGACCCCGAGACCTTCTGCTTACAACTCACAGCTCTCAGTCACTTGAGCTAACCCATTGGGCTTTCATTTTGTAATTATATATATATAACCATGTCACCATGTCCTATTTCTGTGGTTGAGGTGCCCCCTGTCCTTGTGTCATGTGACTTAGCTTTTTGACTAATAGGTTTTAGCATTCTTATATGGTGATTCATGCATGATTATTACCCTCAACTCGAGGGTTTTTGTTTCTGTTTATGTGATCATAATTCCCATATGAATCTTTAGCAGACTTGGCTGTATTATTAGTTTCAGAGTGAACATAGTGTAGCAACTTTAGCAAGGTCTCCAACACTTGCTAATTGGGAGAATGGTAAGCAAGGACCTCCAGCAATCACTGTGTTAGAAGAAGTACTTGTCTTGGAGAACCTCGGTTGTGTAGAAAAGTTTTCTACACAGGTTTTCCAAAGCAAATGCTTCTTATCTCTGAAATTCTGCTGTTGAAAATTTGTATGTCGATTTGCTGAGCAGATATGTGCTTTCGATAACTATTATGTGAACAATCTCCTCCTCCCAAATAACAACGGCGAGACATGATAAAAAGGAAACAAAGAAAATTACCAAGTCGAATCTTGTTTTGGTTCCCCACCTCTTTCCAACTTATTTTCCTTTGTTAACCTGTTTGTCTTTAAATGTTGTGATTTGGTTCCACCTTTTTCTACTCATTTTCCTATTTGAACCTGTTTATCTCTAGATGTTCTGCTGTCGCAACATCAGTGTTGATTTGCTGTGCAGATATGTGCTCTTAGTAAACTATTTGATTGTTTTTCCCTTCCCAAATAACAACGGTGAGGCACAATAAAAAGGAAGAAAGAAAATGACCATGTCGAATCTTGATTTGGTTCCACCTTTCTTCACCCAATTTTCATTGTTAACCTGTTTGTCTTTAAATGTTTTGACTGGTGTATGCGTACGTACTTATGTTTTATCTTTGTTACTCTCATGTTAGAGACAGTATTTTGTGTTAAATTGGATAACCTTGTTATAACTAATGTCTCATACACGTATGTTTATCAAGATTTTTGCACTTCGTACAAAACATTGTAGTATATTTCTTATTTTGGTTGGTCCTTAATTTAATTTTTCTTTAAAATTTTTTATGCAGACACGATCCGTATGCCACAGCTACATCACTGGGAGGCCTTTCACAAGTGCCATCAGTATTGTCTGGAGATGACGTTCGTAGTCTCTCATCTTATAGAGCTCCAGCAAGCACTGGTTTTAATCTTGGGTCTGGCTTACCAGAAACAAGTGTTGCAGAAAGGCGGCCTCCTATTAAGTTTGATCCCTTCACTGGTCAACCTTTTAAGTTTGATCCGTTCACTGGTGAGCCTATCCAGCAGCCGGGACCAGTATCTCTGCCATCTTTCCAATTTACTGGAAAGTATTACTGAAAATAGCAATGTTAGTGGATTAGATATATGTTTTGTTATATTAAATGCCCATCGATTTGTCTCTTCAAGTCACTGCATCCTTCCTCGTGGAATCACTAATACACATTCTGTGTCTTTTCTATTTTGTACAACATTTTTTTTGCCTAATTTCAGTATTTGAGGAAAGCGGGAGTTGAGTCTGTCTATTATTTGTATTAAAGTGGCATGTGCATACTCTATAAACTTTTTGAGATGGTGCGGTGGTTTATTTTTCTGGCATCTTATTATATGGTAGTAACCCCTCTCCTAATATTTGCTAAATCATCTTCCTCTAATCAGCATGTGTAAGGTTTCTATTTGAAAACCTACCGGAAAGGATAGTCCTTTTTTATTGCTGATCAAGAAGTTGAAACATTGCGAATATTGTAGTATTGGTTTGCACATATAATATTGCACCCTTGGCTGAAACGGTTGTAAAAACTGCACATATATGATTTGAAAACATTTGGACCTGCGTTCTAAATCGTCTTACATCTCTTACAATTTAGTTCTTGACTGGTGGCAGACTCTGATTTCAAGGTATTGCTTAATAGAAGGTTATATAAAGGTTAAAATATTCTATATAATTAAAATAGATTAAAGTCAATAATAAGATGATATTTATTACGAATGATCTTTCGGTTCTCGAGGTCCTATCTCTCACGAGTATTTTGGTGTTTAACCTAGTCAACTTGTGAATTACAAACATGCTGGGTGAAAAGTTTTTTTGTTTTTGTTTTGTTTTTATCTGCTAAATATTAAAATATTAAGTCACAAGTCTACACCTTTATCTGTGGAGGAAATTATATTGAGACGTGTTATTGCAGGTCGATATTGATTTCTCCTTTCGATTCACAACTTTAATCCATCCTTCATGTTACTTTTCCCAATAAGGGATGCCAGGAGTGGAGGCTATCACAATCTGCAGTGTTCGTAGCTTTTAGTAGTTCCCTGTTAGGAGTTTTTGATGTTGGGATAGCGCTTGTCGATTCTTTTCTACTAAGCGGGATTTTAGTTCTATGCTATGATTTTTCGTATAGTCTTACAATAGGTTTTGGACAAGACGTTGCATTTTTACCAAATTCAAAGCATGATCTACATTTGAAAGCTGCTTGCTATTAATTGAACCTTTTGCTTCAAAAATACGATTTGTGAAATCCACTTCTATGCAATTTTCGCATAGGTTGGAAGAGGTTTGTAGTTTTTGGGGTATTAGAAAGGAAACTTTTAATTCATGTTTGATGATGTATTAGTGATTTAGATGCCCAAAACTGGTGAGGTAGACTTTGAACTCTGAGCTGCATTAAAGTGTGGAAGGTTTGGAGAAAGAGACTAGGGCTTAATGGAGAGGCCTGCATGACTTGTAAACTATTGCTTGGAGTGGACAATGCACTTTGAAAGGTTAATATGTGTACTTCGTGAAATATTGCTTTATCCACAACACCTCGACCAAGGGAGATTGTTGAAGATGATGTGTTGCTGATGATGAATTACTCGTTTCCTAAGAGGAATCCCTACAGTTGCAAGTGTGTGGATCTTTTTGAGAGAGCACCACATTGTGTTGGATCATGATAGAAAGCAAAAGGAATAAGAGTAATTGTTGTAGAAAAGAGGAATCCCTACAGTTGTGAGTGTGTGGATCTTTTTGAGAGAGCACCACATTGTGTTGGATCATGATAGAAAGCAAAAGGAATAAGAGTAATTGTTGTAGAAGGCATGCATGGATTGTAGGGTGGGAGAATGGTTAATATGGCAAACTTGAGACAGTTAGCAAACCACGAGAATCAGAGGAGATATAGGATCCTTAACTGTGTAGTGCTCCATTTTCAACATCCCAGTTGGAACTTTTAATTATTATCTGAGATCAACCATTGGTTGGTGTTGAACACACTTGTTACAAGTAAATAATTCAGTACTTTTCACTGACAATGTGCGATTTTCAATGTGTTAGCTGGCAAAGTTAATTTGATTATATATGGGTTGATAGCATCGAATTTCAATTATGATTTTAGGTCAACCACAGCTTTGTGTTGAACACGCTTGTCTTATCTATATAATTCTTTATCCTTTAAGTTAGCTGACATGATAAATGTGATTATATATGGATCTATAAATATGTGAGTATATATAGACCGATGACATGAATTTTAATTATGATTCGAGTTCAACCACTGGCTTGTGTTGAACACACTGTTATATGTAAATAATTCATTATTCTCTAATATTGATGCTTGATTTTCAATGTGTTAGTTGGCAAAGTTAAATGCGTTTACGTATTAGGGTCGATGGCATCAATTTTTTGGGGTAATTGTGGTCCTTGGTGGGTCTAGGTATGTTCTCTCTTTAATCAATATCTTGTGCTATCGTTGTGTTTTAATTGTTGGGGTAGTGTTATTTGATATTGTGCTTGCTAGAGTTTGTTAGGTGAGTTAGATTGTGTAGTTAATCATTCACATTGAAGTGCAACTATTGTGTAGTTAATCATTCACATTGAAGTGCAACTATTGTGTAGTTAATTCATTTACATGGATATGCGACCCATGCACAGTGGACTAGTAAAAATAAAACAGTTAAAAGAATATTAGGTGTAGTTAATCATTCACATGGATGTGCAACATGTGTAGTGGGCTAGTATAAATAAATCAGTTAAACGAATATTAGGTGTGGAGATATTATTGATACTTTTAGCCATTGAAGCATGTGTGATTGTCAGAAAACTTGACCTTTGTTTTTTTCCTTGTGCATGTAGGAATTTGCTAAGCAAGTTTACATCATACTTTATTTAAAGGAGATGGTATTTGGGTAAAACTTAGATTCTCCATGATACAAGGTTAATTAAAAATAGGGTTGAAGTTATTATAAGCATACTTCTATGAGTTCAACATGTCACTCATGGGAATAGAATTTGGGTGAAGAGGATAACACTCTATACCACAACCACTTGGCTAGACTCCATGAGAGGAGATGAATGAAAGAGCACCTTAGCATATTAGCTAAAGCCTTAAGAAATAACAAGTAAAGGTAAGTGATTGAGAAATTTAAGAGGTAAACAGAGGGCAGAATTTAGTAGAAAGGATTAAGTAAATGTAAGTCGCTGATGTAAAAATTAATAAAAAGCAAAGTAAAATGAGGATAGGTAATAAGAAGCTGGTAAGAGAGCAAGAAAAAGTAGTAATCTTCTGAAATTTTTTGATTTTTGTATTTTATAATATTTGGTTTATTGAAATGCTTTTTTCTTGACCTGTTTTTATTTTAAAATAATTTAAAAGGTATAAAAGGATTGGAGAGGGCCTCCAATATAATCTTCAAACACATGCTTAATTACTGAGCTGGGCAATAGAAGTTAAGAGCAGGGTTGGTGGGTGTGGCATTGTGTTTCCCAATCAATTTAAATTTTATATTAATTTAAATTCTACATTAAAACAAGTTTCTCTCTTGTGAATTTATCTGTAAATCTTCATAAAAGCCTATAAGCAAAAACTTTTATTCTGTTAAATTTTATCTATATTTTTAATAATTGGTCAAAGAATTTATTAAATATGTTTATTTTGAAACATTCTTACATATAAGGAAAACTATTGTATATCTTTTAAGGAAACTATCCGATCCTACGGTATGAGAATCAGTCTTGATGATGCCATGTTTTGCACATATTGAAGACATTTAATCAAGTAACATAGGTGTAAAGATCTTTTTTTCAAACAAAAGTACCAAAAAAATGTGGATTCAAAAAACATTCTGCACGGATATTCCATCTATAATCCCTACCCCAATGGAAACTTCTATTTTCTTCATTTTAGTAATTCTTATAAGCTAAGAGATTACTTAAAGTTGACTCTCTGATGTTTTTATATCATACTAAGGACGTCCAAAACTTCTTCTTTCTTCATCTTAGTAAGTGTCATAAGCTTAGAGCTTAGAGATTACTTAAAGTTGACTTTGTAATGTTTTTTGTATCATACCAAGTACATCTTATGACATCCACACGAGAATGTCCATTCGCTATTGTTAAAGAGAATTAAGGTACAACTAGAGATATTGAAAACAAGGCTCGAGTTAGATTTCAATTTGGATGGGAAAAATGACAATACAAACCTTCCAACCACCCATATCTTGTACTCTGCTAACATTGTGTAACAGTTCGAGGAGTGGAGTTGATGTTAATACACTTGTAAACATTGTTTATTTATTATATGAAAGTGTTCCATTTTATAATGAAACTAACTTGTTAAAGTTAAAGAAAAACCATTAAGCCTTTATGATGAGTCTTATGCAATGTTTATGCACTAAATATATAGCGAGAGCACTCAATAGATTTGAAATACACCCAACCATTAACATGATGTCACAAAAACAAGATACCACAAAAATGTGTAATAGAATTGTATTTTTAACATTAATAGAATTATATTTTTTGAATTGGTTTTGAATGTAAAAAATGGTTGGTAATATGAATATTAGATGAAGCCTAAACAAAACCAATTACTTTAATGTAGTTTAGAAAGAATAAATATTAACCTTACAATTGTATGTTCAATTGACATTAGATGTATCTTAAAATAATTTCGTTGGACGTTAAATCAAGGTCGAAATATCTTAACTAGATACTTCAATCCAAGTTGATCTACATGTTATTCTATTGTGGGTATCGCTATTTATTTTTTTCAAAAGATGGATCATTGCTAGTCGGATATAAGTTTAAGCAATTTTGTATGATTTTTAAAATCTTTATAAAGTTTATGCCAAGTCCTAATACTTCTTACAAAATTTTCAAAATTGCTTTAGACTTTCTATATTTTGATTTTGATTTTGATAAAATTGTCTTCCAAAATGTTAGTCACACATCATAAGTTCCTTTTTCAAAATGCATAAATTTCAATTTTATGAATTTTCATTAATTGTCCTTCAATGTTTTGATATTGACTTTGCCCAAATGAAAATCACAAGAATTTCACTGATAAGTCTATTGGTAATACAATGTAAGTTTCATCAACAAGCATCAATAAAATATTTTTAATTCATGAAAGGTTATATTTGAAAAGGTCATACACTTTAGAATTTCTTGATTTAAATTGCTTGGTATTTTGTTAATGAATCCAATTGAAGACAATCAAAGCGCTAATTCCAAATTCTTTGAAATTTGTCGATGTATTAGTTTGTGGTCTCTGCAATAAAAATAGTTTTGTCGATGAAATCCACAATCTTTCTCGTTATAGTGGACACCATTTTAGCTATAAAATTCCTTTAACTTTGTTGATAAAGCATCAAGGCCAACTGTGATTTCATGAAAGGTTATATTTGAAAAGGTCATACACTTTAGAATTTCTTGATTTAAATTGCTTGGTATTTTGTTAATGAATCCAATTGAAGACAATCAAAGCGCTAATTCCAAATTCTTTGAAATTTGTCGATGTATTAGTTTGTGGTCTCTGCAATAAAAATAGTTTTGTCGATGAAATCCACTTAATCTTTCTCGTTATAGTGGACACCATTTTAGCTATAAAATTCCTTTAACTTTGTTGATAAAGCATCAAGGCCAACTGTGATTTCAACATGAATTGCGGTAACCAAATCAAATTATTTTCACCAATGAAATTGTTAATGAATCCAATTGAAGACCGCCAATGTGCTAATTCCAAATTCTTTGTAATTTGTCAATGTATTAGTTTGTGGTCTCTTCAATAAAAATAGTTTTGTTGATGAAATCCCCTTATCTTTGTGAGTATAGTGGAGACCATTTTAGCTATAAAATTCCTTTAAATTTTGTTGATAAAGCATCAAGACTGACTGGGATTTCAACATGAATTGCGGTAACCAAATCAAAAAATTTCCGCCAATGAAATTGTAGATTCTCTATAGATGGGTAAACAAAAAATATTTTTAGTTTGGAAAATAAGATTGGAATTGGTAAAGTGCTATTAGTTTGCAAGTACCATTTGTGACCTTGCTTTGGCATTAGGTGAATTGTTTATGCCGATCAAATCCTTAATATTTTGCTTGTGAAATCACCAAAGTTTTGTCGGAATTTAAATTAAAAAACATCATGTTTTGCCGCATGCATGAGATATCATGTCAAACTATCGACGAACTACATCACACCCATTTTGAATATAATTTTTGCCAGTCATTTCTACAATCATTGAATCTTCAGATGGAAGATTCATAACATCGACATTAGGTGAATTGTTTATATTGATCAAATCCTTAATATTTTGCTTGTGAAATCACCAAAGTTTTGTCGGAATTGAAATTAAAAAACATCATATTTTGCCGCATGCATGAGATATCATGTCAAAACTATTGACGAACTACACGCCCAATATAATTTTTTCCAATCATATCTACAATCATTGAATCTTCAAATGGAAGATTCATAGCACATAAAATCGGTAAGTGATTTGAAATTTCTGTTTAGCATGACATTTCACCATTTGTCCAGCATTGTCCTTTGCACTTGTGTTTTCCTTTTTCGAGCCTTCAAGACAACAATAATTACTTGTGCTTTTTGTAACTCAATTTTGCCAGTGAAACAAGAATGCTATTTCAAAGATGAAATTTCTTTATTCACAATTTGATTATGCTATTTTGTTTGTAGTTTCAATAGTATTCAACAAAATAAGAAAATAAGCTAAGCATGTTGTTACTTTTAAAGCTTTCCAATGTCTAAATAATAACATGCCTGCGAGAAAACCTGTCTATAATTCCAAAACCATTTCCTAAGGTGAAGAGGAAGATCATCGAAACAACAATATGTATAATAGTGACACCAATGAGATGGTAGAAACATATGTTGTAGTGAACCAATTAGCCAAACCAAAAATTGAACCTGTTAAACCAATGTTTCAAAGCTTCTATTGGACTTGAGATTAGTTTTCGTAAGTTATGCCTCCTAGTGATCCACCTAGAAATATTGATGATTATGGTTTCCCTAATATTAGGAAATGACATTTACATAACATCGACGTCAGGTAAATTGTTTATACCGATCAAATCCTTAATATTTTGCTTGTGAAATCACCAAAGTTTTGTTATAATTTAAATTAAAAAACATCATGTTTTGCCGCATGCATGAGATATCATGTCAAAACTATTGACGAACTACATCACACCCAAATTTGAATATAATTTTTTCCAGTCATATCTACAATCCCTGAATATTCAAATGGAAGATTCATATCCCATAAAATCGTTAAGTGATTTGAAATTTCTGTTTAGCATGACATTTCACCATTTGTCCAACATTGTCCTTTGCACTTGTGTTTTCCTTTTTTGAGCCTTAGAGACAACAATAATTAATTGTGCTTTTTGTAACTCAATTTTGCCGGTAAAACAAGAATGCTATTTCAAAGATGAAATTTCTTTATTCACAATTTGATTCTGCTATTTCATTTGTAGATTCAATAGTATTCAACAAAATAAGAAAATAAGTTAATCATGTTGTTACTTTTAAAGCTTTCCAATATCAAGATAATAACGTGCCTGCGAGCAAACCTATCTATAATTCCAAAACCATTTCCTAAGTTGAAGAGGAAGATCATCGAAACAACAAGATGTCTAATAGTGAAACCAATGAGATGGTAGAAACATATGTTCTAGTGAACCAATTAGCCAAACCAAAAATTGAACCTGTTAAACCAATGTTTCAAAGCTTCTATTGGACTTGAGATTAGTTTTCGTAAGTTATGCCTCCTAGTGATCCACCTAGAAATATTGATGATTATGGTTTCCCTAATATTAGGAAATGACATTTACATAACAATACTGGTAGGACCCTTGTTCTCAAATGTTTTGAAGTTCTTAATTGGATTATCCAACATACTATGACGAGGGGAAATATATTGCAGCTTTTCAACCCTAAATGCCAATTTGAAGAAGTATACTCAAGGGGGGTGGGTGGGCCTAGTAGAAATAGTGGAAAAATGCTTCATTGTGTGAAAGTGCTCAATGAAACAAATCCCATGGGGTTAATGATGTATGCATTTGAGAAGTATTGCAAGCTCTATCATCCATATGTATATTTGACTAATGAATGAGATGAATAATTTCATTAAGGACATACTATTAAGAAAATTCTAACTAGAATGTTGATTGAGGGAAATAGATTTATCTTGAGGAGTGATGGTTTGTATTTAATAAGAAATTTGAGATTTCCTTACATTTATGCAATAACCATGATTTTTAGGCTTTATGGATTGTAGGAGTTCTTATAAAGATGCATGGGCCCTTGTGGTATACATTGTTATTACGTTAGGATCGATATTCAATTGAGATGTTGTACTGTCCTTTTCCATTTAAAAGGAAATATAAAATGCATAAAAGGACTTCGAGCTCTCACTATATTTAATATGGCCTCCTATCTTTTGGACAGTTTCTGTCAACAACTCATTTACAAAATTACATTGGACCTGGAGTTTATCACCGAGTTTAATGCATATTTTTTTATCATAATTTATTGTAGAATAAATATAAAAGCAACTATTCTATAATATGTGACAACTTCTTTGCTCCTATACAATTTTTTGTTGTTGCAAATGATGTCCAAGACTAACAATAGAGGCAAAAATGTTTTTAAGGAGTATATGTAGTTGGTATTTAAAGTCAATCTATAATGAAGGATTGGAGTGTCATCTTCTCCCCACTTAATACTGAAGTACGTGCACACTATATTGGTTATATTAGATATTCCTTACCAAACCATATCACATGGAGTCATTGCTTCTCTTAGAAAAGAAAAGAAAAGATTCTTCATCCCATATAATTTGTGCATTGGGGCATGAGTAGTTCTAAGATTAGAAAACAAGAATCCAATGTGATACTTGAATACAAGTTCTCACAAGGGTAGTTTAGAAGACATGATCCATATGGATTTGTTGCAAAGCATTGTAGTCTAGTTGGAAAGGCATGGATTTATATTAACAAGGAATGTGAATATGAGCAACCTTATGAGAATGCTGATTCTTGGGATGATGTTTTAAATATAATGAAATTTGATGAACAAAGGTCCAAGGTAGAAATGACCCCGACTTCTAAGCATCAAATTGAAAAGGAATAAGATTGAAGAAATAAGAAGAACAAAGGTTGAAATATGAACAAGCAAATCAATATGCTTTCAAGGTTGGATAGATAAGAAAAGGAGAAGAAGAAGAAAGAAAGAGGATGCGAGAGATAACTAAGCAACATATTTTTGAAGCAAAAGGTGAAAAATAGAGATAGGAAAGCCATTATGGAAGCTAGAAAGAAATTGGAAGAAACTGAAAGGAAAAGAGTAGTGATTATCTTGATAAATCTATTAACATCTTCTAATGTCACAAATTCTCAAACATGACTTCATAAGATTGTGGATTGCGTGTTTGCTTTTCATAAATACTCAAACATGACTTTCGCAAATCTCTTCCGCACTTTGGAATCGCGGTGTTGCTGCTGCAACCACCACCCCAAAATTTTTATGTTTTGGGGCCCCCACTTCTCAAATTCTAGCTTTCAAGCCTTAAAAGTTTACCTTTATCCTCCAAGAATTTCTTCATAACTTAGTTTTTTTGTTGCAAGCTGTTTTTGTTAAAAGAAAAACTCTTTCTTTCCACCCGATGTATCGAACGAACTCATGGAGTTTATCTGACGTAGCGGAAGAATTGTTTTTTGGATTACCGAACCTTTGCTTCTTGAATGATTTTCAGAAGACTCGTGAGAGTTTGTCGATGCATCGACTGAGCTCTTGTCTGTGGTATCGATGATATCGGATAAAAGTTTTCGATTCCCTCCGGATGGTTGTCAGTATTTTTTCTGATACACCAGATCAGCTTGTTGATTTATTTTCCAATCTCTGTGGAAGAGTCTTTTGTTCTTACACGCCCGCAGTTGCGGTTCTTTGTTCCTAAGTCTTTTGCAGAGTTTGTTTTTAAGTCCTTTGTTGACGTTTCAGATGAGTAAGCTGATGTGCAATCGATAGCCTTCTGAAGGGTCTCCCGATGCCATTCTGATAAAATATTTAAGTCGTTACCTCGCCTTGGGAACACAAGTTTGTAGCCGCCCAAGGAGCATCGGATAATTTTCGACCTTTCACCCGAAGCAATCGTTTTCTCTCTTGAGATCACTTTTGATGCATTTCTTTTTGGTGCCAACGGTGTTTTCACTTGAGGGCCATTTATTGCACGTCGACGTTGTTTTTAATTTTTAAGCCTGTGGGGGGAGTGCGTTACGGTCATTGTTGGCCATTTGAGCTTGTGTTTCACCGTGCGGAGCTGTCGACTGTTGGGTGGATCTAATCAACCGCACTGGGAATGCACATGTTCCAGCTCATTTTCAACAGCCAGGTAGGATCTTGACCATATATGTTTAAGTTTTATTTTGATGCTTGAGGAGAGGTTGTAATGGCTTGGTAGGGTTAGGTTTTTTCCAACCTATAGTGAGTATTTAGACCTCGAGGTTGAAGAGTTTTATTTTTCAGTGTTTGCTTTCTCCTAGAGCGATGGAACCATCCTCACTTCGCTTCTGGTTAGCCAGGGTCGTCATTTTCTTCTACCTGCTCTAAGCCATTTGTCACCCAGCCATCGTCATGGGAGTTTCTCCGTTAGTAGTTTACAGTGGGAGGACTATGGGTAGATGACCGTTTCGTCGTCTGCACCACTCCTTCGTTTCACTAGTGCAGGGGTGGAAGGATTATGGTTATTGGTTGGGTTAGAAAAGGGGTTTTAATGGGTCACTATTTTCGATTTCAAGCTGCGGGAGGAGGTTTTGTTCTGAGTGAGAGCCCTGATTATCCATTTAGGTTTTCTTCCCGGTATTCTTGGCTTTCCTTTTACCCGGCTGTTTGTGTGGGGGTTCTTCTACCCAGCGATATGTGTTTCCCTGCGGAAATCCTTAGTGCCCTTGAAGTAGAGTTTACATACTTGCTAGTCGTAGAAGGAACTTTCCTAGAGGTGTTTTAAACCCGTTGCTTAAATTCTCGCTACACTATCGCCTTGTTTAGGGTGGGAATAAAGAACTTGCTGAGATGTATCATGATAAGATGGTAAATTTTTCTGATTAAATATGGCTTCTTGATCATGTACAATGGCATAGTTATCAGTTGTAGTTACATACATTTGAAATGAATCTAACACATTGTTTTGTGGTTTTAACAACCTCATCCTCTATATAACACTATGCCTCGAAAAGGAAAGAAGGTTCAAGCCACAGAGGATGATTTCGAAGTGGAGGTCATAACGTGAGTAGAAATCATATACGAAGATACCAAAGCTTCTACTGGCATTGAGCCTGAGTACAGACGGGGATAGATCTACCAAATGATCAAGGACTGGAACGCACCAGATGTAGGGTTAGAGGATTTCCCAATACACGCAAACATAGAAAGGTCAGCTATTATGAAGGCTTCTAGGCGACCAAAAATTTTATATCGATGTTGATGTTGAACATGATTTTCGGTCAAGAAAATGGAAAATTTTACAAAATAAGCTCGGTGCCAGTGATTTATTTTGTAGCCACTCAAGGTACCATTTTCAACTGGGCTAATATAATATCTAACAGCCTGTCTTCATGTATAAGCGCAGCGCTTGGAGGAATCTCACAAAAGAAATCAGATTTCTATATGAGATCTTTTCTGATCGATTGCATTTTATGCATTCAGCAGTTCCCGGCATTGAATTACCAGTAGGATAAGACCAAAAACCCTGTTTATTCTACATACCAGTTGTTTTGGGCACACAAATATTTCAGGCATTATAAGAGCATCTGTGAAGATTTCATAATGCCATTGTACAAGTTAATCTTCCTTACAGAATGCAACTGCATGTCTGAGGAAACATTGAATATTGTAGAAGACAATGGCCATTATTACCTAATAGAAGAAGGTCTATACGTCAGGATGTTTGGTGGAACTAGGGATCCTTCTTTATTACCTAAATACGCCACATACTATGTTGTTCACAAAGAGGTGGTGAGGTAGATTTACATTGATGGGATTGTGAACTTCTTGTTTGATCAAAAGAAGGCTGTGTATCCACCACGCTTACAATATGACAGCTTTAAGAAGAAGATTCAAGCAAAAGATAACAACTGTGGGCAGCAAGGGAAGCAATAGTAAGGCTGCCGAGCAGCAAAAGAAGCAAGAAGAAGAAGCAACGAGGAAGAGGGAAGAAGAAGCCCTCAGATTATTACAGGAAGTGGAACAATGACTATGAGATGAGGAACAACAAAAGAAGCAAGAGGAAGAAGCGCATAAAATGTAGGAAGAGGTTGAAAAGATAAAACAAGAAGTAGCTAATCGAGCAAGAGACCAAGCAGAGAAAGCAGCTGAAGAGATTCAAAAAAGGAGCAGGAAGAACAAGATCATGCCAATCTTGAACAGACACAGCCTCATGATAATCCGTTGGAGCCATCTATCCCATCAAGTAGCACAACAACAGAAGATCCAGCTCCCTTGGTAGAACTGGGACTAATACCTTTTATCCCATCTCAGGAACATGAAGTGCCTGACCTTCATACCATTTTTTATGAAAAAAACAAGAGTAGGATCGCGATAAGAACTGAGAAAAGGATGAACTCTAGGGACCAGCCTGTATATATTATGGTGATCGAGAAAACAATTTTACATGGGACTAATAAAGAGCCCAAACTCCTTGCAGCAGCTGCGGTAGCCTCAGCTCTCACCAATGCAGAGAATGTTAATCAAATGGTTGACGATATTGAGCAGTATAAGGAAAAAATGTCCCAAGAAAAAGAAACCCTGAGGAAAGAAAGGGGAGAAGGGAAGAGCTTGAAAATAAAATATGTTGACACTCTAATAGAGTTGGAAAGACTGAATGAGGCATATCAAATCTTGCAATCAGAAAAAGATGCCTTAATATTGTCAGCTACCATTACTGAAGGAGAGAAAATGGATTTGTAAGATAAGGTTGCAAATCTAAGAACTTAGAATCATTTACTGGTGGAGAAACTAAAGGTGGAAAATGAAAAATAACTGGATATCGCACCTTTCCGCAATCAAGCATCTTCACTACAAAAAGAAGTAAATTAGATTTTGTTGAGATTGGCAGGGGAGATGTACAGGATTAAACGAATTGAGGATAGGTTGAAAGAGATAACAATCAATTCGTCAGAATTCCGGAAGAGGTTATCAGATGTGGTCAAGCTTGTGAAGAACTAGCTAGCATGGATAGGTGCCCACCCAACCTTTCCAGCAAATATGACTCAGAAAACTGCAGGGAGTCTAAAGATGGAAGTGGCCATATTGAATTTTGGGTGCAGATCAACAGTCAGATTAAACACAACTATTGATAGAACTATTGAAAAGTGCAATGAATTCTACAAAGACATGTGTTCTGTTCACAATCAATGCATGATTTCAGCAGACACCCAGGATCAAGAGTTCCCAGCTAGGGAGGAACATTTAAATAACTTACAAGAGATGCTGTGAAAAGGAGAAGAGAGCATATCTAAAATCGAGGTTGTTAGTGAGGAAGCTATTGGAATTTGGATTATCCAAGTTTCAGTCGAAAATCACCTGTTGGAGGAATCACTGAGACATAATACACCCAAAGTGAAAGAGATCAAGTCCCAGTTATTGAAGCATGAGGTGGCAGTGCGTGTACTGGAGCCAGCCGAATATAGTCATAAATGAAGAAGCTCAAGCATGGAGTGTTTTCATTAAGACACCAAATGGGCCGACTTAAATCTGTCTTATTCAAATATTGAGAATTATGTAACATTTTGTATTTATTCCTTTTTCTAGTAAACACACTAAAAGACGAAATTTTGTAAATGAAGAGTCGAGGAAGATTAAGAGGTTGGGGAAACTCAAAAGTCATTTTTGTAATTTGTATAAGTAGGAGCAAAGGAGATGAAAGAAAGAACTTTTCGCTAGCATAGTGATTGAAGCTTGTTGTAAGAAGAACTATTTCCTTTTATAATAAAGAAGATGGAATTTTCCTAGAGAGAGTATTGCATAAGCCTCAAAGCATGTTGTGTAAAGCTGAATGAAGAACTATTTCTTTTTTAGCACGATATAGAATCTGTGAGATCGTTCCTAACCCTCTGAACTATTTCTGTGTTATGACTGATTTTATGTTATGTGATGAATCTTATGCAATAATGAATGATGAATGTCTTAACATCATTGAGCTATCTCTGTGTTAACTTTTTCCTATCTGTATGTATCCTGGATTTATCAGTTATCTGTAGAGTTATTTATGCAAATAATACAGTACATCATTCATCTTATTTAATCTCAATCTTGCTCCTTGGGGATTGGCTAGAATAGATTTAGATTAGATGTTCTATTTCTATTACGTGCATTTAACCTAGGCACTTGCATTTCATACATAAAAGATAAAATATATAAACTGTGGATCGGGCCGCAATTGGTAAAATAGATTTAAGAATACATTTTAACTCTACGGTAGCCGGACCTCAAACTGGACGGATTCCCCATACCAAACGATAAATGACCTATTTGGGAATGGTTATTGGGGAGAATCCCTACTGTCGGTACCTAGGATTTTTCTAGGCATCTACAGTTTTGGCGCTAGAAGGAGGGCCGCCAATGCATGGCTGGTCGAGGAAATGCGTTTTCTCTAGAATATTTTACTGGTGACAGTTCTGAAACTAGTGTTCCAAAGGACCCCAGTCCTGAAAGAAAATTTAATCCTGAGTTAGAAGTTCCAGAGTACCTTTATCCAGTTTCTCTCGAAGTAGTTAACAATTTAAGAAGAATCACCAGGTTGTATGCAAAAAAGCTTGGAGGATTGCTGAATATCCTTTAATTACCTAGAAGACAAGCTCGCAGAAGAGAACACCCTTACATAGAATATTTGGTGTTAGTGGGATATTTTGAAGAGCTAGTAGATTTATCCTTGCAAGAAATTGTTCAACCTCTTGACCAATTGGGACATGATTCTCCGTTTTGTTCACCTTTTCGAGCTCTTGTTCAGTCTCCACCTCAGTCTCCACCCCGAATTATGGCTGGAAATGTGAATGCAAATCAACCTATCAATCCAAATTCTAATCAGCCACCTCCACCACCAGCGTGGAGGGCCAGGACCCCTCTTAACCTGGCTGCTCCGTTGCACAATTTACCTGCCCACCCTAAGAAGTATTTACCTAAGTTTGACCCGACAAAAGGTATTGATGTGGATGATCATTTACAAAGTTTTTTCTTAGCCCTTATAGTCTTATCAACAGTAGAACACAAATATGTAGTATGAAGACTGTTTCTAGATACCCTTAAAGGAAAAACAACATCATTGTTTTTTGACCTGCAGGAGAATTCAATCACAAACTGTAATACGTTTGAAAGACTGTTTAAGAGCAAGTTTGGACGCCAAAGAACCACAGCTACTCTGATGAAAGAATTAATTTCTCTAAAGATGGAAAAAAAAGAGAAAGTGCTTGATTTTAATCATAGGTTCGCTCACCATTTGAATAATTTCAGTGCTGCTATAATGCCTGTTGAAGAAACATTGATGGAATATTATTCTCCAGCGCTTTCGTCAGAGATAGTGATGTTTGTAAAGCGGTCGGTAAAATCATCATTGTTAGAAACCTATGAAGAAGCTAAGAAGGTGGAAGAGGAACTTGAAAGTATAAATAAACAGACTGTAGATTCAGATACAAAAACTTTTAATAAGAAACCTTTGTTGCTGACTAAACCCAAAGAAGAACGTTCGAGCGAATTGGAAATTGTGGTTAAAATGGTACAAAAACTCTCGAACAAGATTGTTGACTTAGAGAAAGATAAAGAAGCAAGTTCTTATAGAAAGCCATTTAGACAATTTTTTAAGAAAAAATAGGAAAATAGTCCATCCCAACCACCCACCAACAACTCTTCTGTGCTAAATCTCACTGAGGTTGGTATGGATAATTTTTGTACTTTTCACCAACAACCCCACTCCGAGAAAAGCTGCCCTTAGTGGATTAATTCAATGAACTTATTCATGAATCAGCTATTAGATGTTCAACTAATAGAACCTGGAGTTAAGGAAGAAAATGAAATTGAAACAGAAGCAACTTCGGAAGAAACTACCATGGTTTTGTGGGACTGTATGACCGCGTTGGGGTTAGAAGAAGAAGAACCCATTAAAGAAATACAACTTTTGGTAGTAAATATCACAACAAGAAGTTAGGGACCAGTACCAGATGAAAGTTTATTTCCCAAGATTAAGAAGTTCCAAGAAAGTATGAAAAACCTTGCTAATAAGACTCAAAACCCACCTATACCTGAAAAGGTCATAACAAAGCAGAAAGCTCCAATAATAAGTAAACCATCAAAGGTTGTGGAAAACAAATTGGATAATAACAAGAAAAGTCCAATGGAACAAGAAATGGGATATGATATAATAGAAGATATTAAGAAAACCAAGGCAAATGTCTCATTATTTGAGATGTGTAACTTATTGCAACAAAAGAAGAAACTTTTGGAAGCCTTGGATCCTCAACCTAGTAGAACTCTAGACAATGTCCCAATAGATAAAGAGATAAATGAAGCTAGTATTGGAGGGAAGTCTAAGTCTCGAACTAAGCCATTCCTGCTGACCTTTGAAATTTTTAATCTGAATGTACACAATTGTCTGGTAGATTCTGGAGCATCTTCAAATGTCATGCCCTTGTCAGTTTGTAAAAAGATAAATGGGAAATCTACTCCCTCTGCCAGTCAAATTATTCAATTGGATAGGACGGCAGTCAAGGTGGCGGGTGAGATGAAGAATGCACTAATTCAACTAGCATCTGATGAAAGGGTTTGTCAGTACATAGATATTATGGTAGTAGACATCCCTGAAGCCTATGGTTTAATACTAAGTAGGGATTGGTCTTAAAAGATTAATGGGTATTTTGCAACAGATTGGTCACACTTGTGGTTAGCTTACAAAGGTTGTCAGAATCAGATTAAAGTACTAAGAGAACCATACATGAAATATAATGCGACACAACTTGAAGGGAAAAATGAACCTGTAAATTTCTCGCATTCAGTTTTGGGAAATTGTTTTTTAGAACTTGAACCAAGAAATTATCAAGCGAAAGAGGCTAATAGTGAGTCACATGAACAGTCCGATCTCCTTCATTTTTCACGGAATAACAATATTGACTGTAATATAGTTAATTTAGTTCCCGTTTCAGAAAATAGAACTAGTGTTTTAGAAGTAGAAAATCGGTTTTGGTTATTATTTT
This sequence comes from Pseudotsuga menziesii, assembly GCA_001517045.1. NCBI lineage: Eukaryota > Viridiplantae > Streptophyta > Pinopsida > Pinales > Pinaceae > Pseudotsuga > Pseudotsuga menziesii. The sequence continues at coordinate 58,434 of LPNX011131542.1, read as the reverse complement.
TGGATGGTTCGAAAACTCAAGAAGGATCGGGGGCTGGTTGTGTCCTATTTGATCCAGAAAAAAATAAACATTTTTTATCTTGTAGATTAGAATTTGAATTCATGAATAATACAGCTGAATATGAAGCACTGATTCAAGGATTAAAAAAGGCAATTGAGTTTGAAGTTAGGAATTTAAAAGTGTTTGGAGACTCTGAAATAATTGTAAAGCAGGTCCGCGATACAATCCATTGTTTATCTCCTCATTTAAAAGGGTATCAAAATGAAGTTTGGGACTCATAACAAATTTTGATGCTTTTGATATTAATTCTATTCCTAGACTAAAAAATGCAGCAACTGATTTATTAGCTACCTTTGCTGCAAGATTGGTGCCTACGAATAACAAATGTTTCGTTGAATTGATTTTCAGGTCATCCATACCTGATAATGTCACCAATTTGAGAGTATTTGATGATGACCAACATATTTTGGAATTCTTAACCAATGAGGAAACTTTTAAAGATGCAGTTATTGATGATGAGGAACACCAAGCAAATCTTCAGAATGGTAATTTCATACCAAAAGGGGTAAGGACATTAGAAGGAATGTTTGATCTAAATAACAAATTCCAAAGGCCAATGAATGTTAAAACACACAGCTCATCAATGCAGTATGAGTTGATCAATCTGGGAACAAAAGCTAAACCGAAGTATGTTAACTTGGAGAAATGTTGTTCTCCAGGCGAAAGAAGCAAGTTCATCAATTTATTTCAGCAATATAAAGATGTATTTGCTTGGACTTATGATGATCTGAAGACATATGACACTCACATAATCCAACACATTATTCTTAATAAAGCAGGTGTAAAACCTTTCCAGCAGGAGCTTTAGAAGATGCATCCTAAGCTGGAACCCCTGATTCAAAGTGAAGTGAAGAAATTACTTGATGCTAAGATTATTTTCAAGGTTAGACACTGGGAATGGGTAGCAAACTTGGTATTGGCGAGAAAAAAGTCTGGAGAAATAAGACTATGTGTGGATTTTAGAAACCTGAATCGTGCTTCAAACAAAGACAATTATCCAGTCCCTCCAATGGAGTAAATTTTGTAGATGGTGTTAGGTTCTGAGTTATTCTCCTTGTTGGATGGGTTTTTAGGCTACAATCAAGTATTGGTAGCAGAACAAGACAGGATGAAAAATACATTCCGTACAAAGTGGGGAACCTTTTCCTTTAGGAGAATGCCCTTTGGATTAATTAATGCTATAGCCACTTTCCAAAAGGCCATGGACATAGATTTCTGGGGACTGATAGGCCACAGTGTGGTGGTTTACTTGGATGATGTAACAATGTTTTCAAAGAAAAGAGAATAACATCCGTATCATTTAAAACAAATTTTTTAGCATTGTCGAAAATACGGTATCTCATTGAATCCCAAGAAATGTATTTTCATAGTGCTAGAAGGAAAGCTATTGGGTCATGTCATTTCTAAAAGGGGAATCTCCATAGATCCAGAAAGGATTGAAGCTATAGTGGAGATCCCCTTGTCCCACAATAATAAGGGAATTGAATCGTTCATGGGGACCATTAACTTCGTGCGAAGGTTTGTGCCTGATTTTGCACAAATAGTCAAACCTTTACAACAGTTGGTTAAGCAAAGTGTGCAGTTTAAATGGATTGACATAGAGAGGAATGCATTTACTAAGATCAAAACAATAGTAGCACATGCACCTTCACTTAGATGTCTTGATTTTGATAAAGATTTCATATTGTACACTTTTGCTTTTGATAATTTGCTTGCAGCGGTGCTAATGCAAAAGGAAGAAGGGGGAGATGAATTCCCTATTTCATTTATGAGCACTGGTCTTCAAGGTGCTGAATTGAAATACCCCACCATCGAAAAGCAAGCTTACGCAGTATTTAAAGCGGTAAAGCAATTCAGGCCATATATACTTAAGAATCAAACTAAAGTGGTTGTTCATCACCCAGCAGTTCGAAGCCTCTTCGTGCAAAAAGAGTTGGGAGAGAGAAGAGGAAATTGGGTTACGACTCTACAAGAATACGATTTAGATTTTAAGCTACCAGCCATTATTAAAGGACAATGAATTTTCAAGCTAATGGATGAAAGTCAAAATGGTGAGGAAAGTGATTGGGAAAATGAGGCCGAAATTCATATGATCTACATGTGCCCCATTTTTACAACTCCATAATCATGGTATAGAGACTTGATACATTATCTCCAACAAGGTTATTTGCCGGAACATTGGAGTTCAAAGAAAAGAAGAGCACTACGGTTGAAATAAACATCCTATCAAGTAATTGATGGAGTTATTTTTAGAAATAACTACGACAGAGTTTTGCTGAGATGTTTAGAACATGAAGATGCGGATAAGGTGGTTAAAGAATTGCATGATGGTCCTGCTGGAGGGCATTACTCAGGAGATACCATTGCCCACAAGATCTTAAGGACAAGATACTATTGGCCAACCTTGTTCAATGATGCACATGCATATGTAAGGAAATGTGATACATGCCAGCGAAGTGGAGGAAGACTGGTTAAAGCGTCTGGGCCATTACAACCAGTCGTGGTTTCAGAACCGTTTGAAAAGTGGGGAATTGATATTATTGGAGAAATTAATGCTAATTCTTCAATGTAGCACAAATACATCCTTACAGCTACCGATTACTTCACCAGATGGTTAGAAGCCATTCCACTACAGAGAGTGAATGAAGATGCAGTCATTGATTTCTTGCAAGAACATATTATGACTAGGTTTGAGGTTCCAATTTCCCTGGTTTTTGACAATGCATCTTACTTTCATCAATTAAAATTACAAAATTCGTTATTGATAAGGGAATGAAGTTACATTATTCTGCTAATTATTATCCACAAGGTAATGGATTAGAGGAATCTACCAACAAAAATCTCATTAGAATTTTGAAGAAAACTGTCATAGAAAACCAAAGAGGTTGGCATATAGCTCTCCCAAATGCACTCTGGGATGATAGAGTCACACCAAAGGATTCCTTAGGAGTATCACCTTACACTCTAGTCTATGGAAAGGAAGCCATTTTTCCACCAAACATTTTACTCCCGGCTTCCCAATTAGCCCAAGCTTCAAGAGGATCCAGTAGTGAAGTCTTACAAGTCAAAATCAATACCTTGCTTAAGTTAGAAGAGTGTAGGCTCAAAGCTAAAGAAATATTTAAACACGAGCAGGAGATTGTAAAGAGATGGTTTGACAAGCGTAACTCTGGAGATAAGAGTTTCGAAGTGGGAGATTTAGTCCTCCAATGGGATCACCAGCATAATGAAAGGGGTAAGCACACTAAGTTTCAGCATCTCTGGGTCAGCCCGTTTATGATTGCTACAAAGTTAGGTTCCTCGACGTATAAACTTCAGGATTTGCATGGATGGGAAGAGAATCTGCCTATCAATGGCTTGGTTCTCAAACCTTATTTTACCTAGTATTTTGAAGGAACCTTTTGTACATAAATAAACCTATTTGTTTGATTGCTTTAGGTAATTTTATTTGCTTTCTACTGATTTGGTTTATTCTAGTTCATTGCTATTTTCCTATGCTTTACTCTAGTTTATTTTAAATAAACCAGCTCAACATTTGTCATTGGAGTGCATTGGGATTTGAACAAACTACGAATATTTTAAGTCGAAAATTGCTTATTGGATGTTGTCTATGTGAGCATTTATTATTACAAAGATTCTTTAATTTAATAGATTTTGGAAGGAAAGTCATTTTTGGAACACATTGAAGTCTTGTTTTAAAATCCCCGTTAAATAAGTGAGGAAGGAGAAGTCTAGAATACTATTTTGAGGCTACATCCACTTCACCTTAATATCTATCCTAGGAAGATTGCAGCCAAGGATCCATGGAAAGGAAGCAGGACGGACAAGTGTATGGTATTCAAAATAATCCCATGCCACAAATTAAAGCCAAAAGTCTCAAGAGTCAAAATTTCCCAAAGAGAAAATATATTTTAGGAAGTGTAATGAAGCATAAATCAGTAAATAAAATGATTGCTCAAAGGTTCTTCTCCGTCAGTGAGCTGAAACAAAATTTCTCTCACACAAAAGGACACCATGGATGGAAGAACCTAAATCAAATCTCAAAAGTAAAAAGAGAAATATGGGAAGACTCCACAGACAAAAGTCTGAAAGCATCAAAAGAATGCAAAAGGAGTGGGAACGAAGAACAAACGAATATACTTGTCCTAATCCTGTTACAATCCTGTGATGTCCCAGCCAAAAGCAACCAAATGCAGAGGTAAATAAATCTCATATTTTGGCCTTGGAAGAGTTGTTACCACCTAAGTTGTACTTAGTCGGTGTTATCAAGTGAGCCTGGTGAACCAGACAAAGATGATTTGTTCGGACTTCAGAAGACCTTCAGACTTGCTCCTGGGAAGTGTTTTTTTTATCTACCACATGTTCATACCCCCTTGGGGGAGTTGTAATAAAATGTTCTAGCATGGTAGTGTCTATAAAAGACTCAGTCTCTTGGACTCATTTATCAATCCGATCATCCCAAATTATTTTTTCCCTTGGTTATTATTGGTTATTGAATAAACGACTGATAATTTTTGAGTTTTTCACTCAATACCTCCAAAGTTGGGGTGGTCGGCTTGACATTTAGGCATATTGAGGTTATTAGAGTCTGTGTGTCAATGTATAAACATTCTAGGAATTATGGTCGAGTCATATGAACATGTGCTAAGTCCCCCTAGGTTCTGTTTTTTTAATTTTTCCACAAAACTTAGGCTATTTTTTAATAGTCTAAATGGGAAAATTGGTCTTGTAATAAAAAGTGGGGTTAAAAGTCAGTTTCAGTCATGGGGGTGCTCATTTTCTAACTCAGATCAACCGGTAAACCCATAAACCCACTTTTCCCAAGTTTTGAGTGATTTTTCCATCACTCAGGTAAGAAAATCCAAAAAAAATCAAATATTAATTAATTAAATTAAAAATAATTAAATAATGGAGCAAATCCAAATTCCTAAATCAGTGGATTTTGCTCCAATTTGATTGAAATCAGTCTCATCGGCTTCATATTGACCGGGAGTTGTCATTCCTTGACTGAAGGCATGGATCAAGGCTAAAGAGGAGCTTAACAGGATCATGTAGATCTAGGTGTTGCGCCCTCCTTTCTCTCTCCTCCACACGTGTGGATCAATCTGGCAGTTGTTTGATGGGTAGTTCCGTTCACTGAGTGAGGTGTCACTTTGATTTGCAGTTCTAGTCCAGTTAGACTTAGTTCATCATCAGATCAGGCTCGAATTAACTCTCCATCATTTGCAGTCTCTCCTTCAGTCAGGCATGCACCCCTCTTGGCCAATCTGGCTATAAATAAAGCAGCCTTTCTCTTTTCCAAGCTAGTTAGAGATGGGAAAAAAGGCTTGCTATTGTGTAATATTGTATTGATCATTCTTTTTGTTGAAATAAAAGAGAAGATTTGGAGGCTAAATTGTGGATTACTTTTCATGTGTGGATCATCATTATCATATTGCTTTTGAGGTGAACTGCTATTTTTTCATTTTTTTTGCATTAAACTGTTGTTTGCTTGAATGATTATTAAAATCATAGGAATAGATCATTGTAAGTAAGTTTACTTACTCATATTTTTCTACATATGTTTGAATGAGCTAATATATGCATGCTAAATAAGATTGTTTTCATGCTATGTCATCTATTTCTCATATGTACCTTCATATTTAATGGTTTTGTTTGCAGGATTTGTTGTTTAGCTTACAGGTTTGCAGTGGTTGGAAGAGTCGTGGTTCAAGTTTGATTCCACTGGTTTTCCAATAAATATTGTGAAGATTGTGCTCCTCAGTGCTTCACTGACAAGTTTTTTTTGCAGATCTATTTCAGCAACAAGCACTTCTCTTTTCCTCTTCCTCCTTCAAAGTTTAAATTTTCTTCAAATTGGTTACCATTTAGGAATCTTATTGCTTAGATCTATCTCATTAAGAAAATCATATATAGATCTAGTTAGTAAGATCCTTTCCTAAGTTTAGATCTCAGTTCTATTTTGCATGCAAAGTTATATTTGAAGAGATCTAGTTCAAATTACCCTCTTTTGCAAGCATTATAAAGGAAATTTGTAGCTTTCTCATAGGGTAGTTTCATTTTTTCGTTCTTTAAAGTTTTAAATTCTGCAATAAAAGTGCATGTCATATTGGCTGCCAAAACAACAAGCCAAGATCCCAAGGAAAGCTTGCTTTCCTTGGTTCCTTTTTTGCAAAACTAAATTATCCCTTTTTAACAATTTTTAACTTCGTCTCTTTCTGGTAATTAGTTTGGTGACCCAAAACACTTTTAAAGTGTTTTTGGGCACATTTGATTTTAATTGCTCGCTGTTTTTTAGCAGGTTTAACAAAAAAGAGAGGGAGACTCTTCCCGTTTTCTCACTCTTGGGTGAACCAGAGCTTCCCGGAGGCTTCCCCAACCGCTGCGCTTTTTTTCAATGTTCCCCCAAGTTTTCGGGACGGGGGGACGCGGGAGCGGGGAAACGCACATTCGGGACGCGTGGAGACCACCCCCAAATTTAGGGATATTTGGGGGGGACGTGGGGACGTATCTAAAATTATAAAAATAAAATAAAATATGAAAAATAATAATTCATTTGATGTATATTAATGATTGTGCAGTGTAAATTCTAAATATATTGATTTATTTTCAAGGTAGTACCAAGTAGGAATTGTAAAAAGTGAAAATAATGGGAAAACGTTAAAAAAGAAAATTCTCATGGCCATGGTGCAGGGAGAAACGTTTCGCCAAGAGTCCCCAAGTCCCTGGGACGCAGGAAACATGGAAACGCGTCCCTGACCCTGCGGGACGCGTCCCCGTGGAACACTGCTTTTTTTAAAGCTTGTTGTAAGCTTGTTGTAAGCCTTTGGATCCCAGATAACAAGGACCGAAGTGAAAATTAGTTTACTGGTATTGTAACCCTTAATAATAAAGAATCACTTCGATTAGGCTCTTTCGAGCCCACTCCCCATCCTCCCAGGGGGGGTTCACGTCTGTTTCGCTTTTTTGCATTTTTCCGTTTTTTTCTCTAGCTTAGTCTTGTTATGCAGGATTGTATAATTTGATCATATTTTTCATTATTCCATATTTTGAAATCAAATTAATACTAATACTTACCCCACGAATCCCCGATTGAACTGAAAGGTGAAAGAGGATCGTGGTAGGATTAATTAGAAAACCGGTGGTATGTTTTTCTGCTTCTATTTTCATTGTTATTTTTCTCAAGCAAGCAGTAAAATTAACCCCTCCTTGATTTCCTGATTGAGGTCCACTTGGACCGAACGAGATTCCTGGAGGGTCTTTTTTTTTAATAAGAACACGCTCTTAAAATTTACTAAAATTGACAAGACTTCGGTGTGTATGCTCTGCACTTGGCTGTGGTTCGTTTGATTAGTCAAGCTGAATCAAAAGCAATGGGAGTGACTAGAATAATTAGGATTCATTTTCCCAATTAACCACTTCAAGAGAAAATCCAACGCCTCGATTAAACCATAAACGATGGAAAAATACCCAAAGGAAGTGGGAACTACTGGACAGTGACCTCGAGGTGCCGATCTCTGTTACATCCTGGCGGGTGTATTATGAACATAGTATCAGAGATTCCATTTAGCCAACACATTCCTTGCGGGTAGCCGTAGCGGTTGTTACTTTTGGACATACTGCAAGTACCCCCTGGGTATATCTGGAGTCCCCCCACCTAATTTAATTCACTCATCTTTTCACATTAATTTAAAACGTACCAAGATACAATTGCACAACATTCACTCCAGCACTTGCAAGCACTGTTAAGTATTTTCGACTCCATTTAAAGGCACTTGTCAACTGTTTATTTCTTTCAATCTTTATGTGATTGGGTGTCATATTGTGCTTATTTGTGATTGTCTCATCATGTTATTTGTTGTTTACCATTGTTAAGTCAAAAATCCTAAAAAAATTACTCATTTAATACCATCATCATCTAAGTAACCAACATTATTAACTTGTAGGGTCTACCCCCCTTGGGTTTGTTATGAGTTTGCCTAAATAGAGGAGTCAATAACAAGGTGACAACCTTGACTCGAAACTTGCCCCCAAGGACACACCGAGTGGCTTGAATATTTCTACCACGTTCCCCCCCAGGTGTGTGAAAGGCGGCAAGAAGAGTTATCAAGATTTTGAGAGCCTGGTTACCTTATCCCAGTGGACAGAAATCAATGATAATTTATGAATCTTACATTCCTTGAAAATATGGATTGTTAAATAATTTCTTGAGGAAAATTGAGGTAAGTGGATATAAACAAAGTGTCATAAAGCAGTTTTATGTTTCAAAAGCCAGTTTGTTCAGAGATCTGTGTTCGCCAATTAGTCACCAATTATTGCTGCTACAACCACCACCCCAAAAATTTTATGTTTTGGGGCCCCCACTTTTGAAATTCTATCTTTCAAGCCTTAAAAGTGTTGATGTATTTGTAACTTCGGAATGTATTCATCTATGTATCTTATGTATTGTAACTCGATGTTTATTCCAGGATGTATCTATAATGTAATTGAGTCATGTTGTCATGCCCCGATGTTCTGATCGGGAGGATCAATAATGTAAACAAGTCATGTCAAGTCATTATGGATAACCCTCCGATTGTCTAAGGGTTAAAGTCCCCGCAGTTTCGGGGCACTAGGGTTTTTAGACTCTCCTAGTAGAGGTCGGCCCTGGTAGGGTTTTAGTCATGTCGGGATTAGTATAAATAGAGAATTGGAGTCTCTATTTATCACACAACTCATCCACACTCAAGGGTAGCGCATAGTTGAGGAAGGAGAAGACACTGGGGCTAAATAAGAAGAAGGTTAATGCTGTCGGGAGATCACTTACTATTTTGGGCTTTTACTATTTTGGTGCTGATTCTATCTCTGAGGAAGTTGCAGGGTTTTCTCCATTTATGGTTTCCCCAAGTAAAAACACTGTGTTCATTGTCTCTTGTGTTTGATTGCTGTACTTGTTATTCTCTCAGTTAAAGATCCTAATAATGCTAGCTTAATGTTGAAAAACTAACATGGGATCGGAGCTAAACTGAGAAGAAGACACTATGCAGCTGCGGGAACTAGGGATTCCTAGTTTGTGGATCTTCCTCCACAAATTTTCAGTAAAAGTAAGGTGGAATAAATCTCCTCCTTAGGGTGCATCTTTATGTCGAAGCAGAATCCAATTATGAGGTTTTTTAGTTTTGGACCCGACACTACTGCCGAAAATTCGAGATTTTCACAGAAGCGGAATTTTTCAGTGAGCCCAGGCTTGGATTGATATCCTCCCCAAAATCGAAGTTAGGGACAAATTTCAAGGCATTTGGGTGGACAGATCTCCCGAAAAGCAAAACCCTAATTTTCTCTTGTTCCAGTATTGCAGGATTTCCACTCCAAATCCAAATCTGACATCTTGACCTGGTAAGATCTAAATCTTTTGTATTTCCATTTGAGGTTCTCAGTTTAAGATGTCTCATCATACCAAGCTTGATGAAAAGCTTGAGGGAGCTGATAACTTCCGAGCCTGGAAGTATATGATCTCTCTGGTCCTGGAAGAAAATGAGTTAGACTCCTACATCCATGAGGAGGTTCCAGTTCCAGAGGGAGATGAGGAAAAGGCCTTACATAAGAAGAAGATGGTTATGGCAAAGAAGATCATTGCTGATTCTATCAAGGATCGCCTTATACCTCAAGTTTCCTCTCTCAAGACACCTAAAGCTATGTTTGATGCCCTAACCAAATTGTTTGAAGGGAAGAACATAAACTGGAAGATGACTCTGAGGAATCAACTGAAGAATGTGAAGATTCAGAATGCAGAGACCATCCAGTCTTACATCACAAGGGTTTCTCAGATCAAGGAACAATTAAAAGCTGTAGATGAAGAAGTGGAGAATGCAGAGATTGTGATGACAACACTGAATGACGTTCCTAGGTCATGGGATTCTTTCATCCAAGGAATCTGTGCCAGAAAGAAGTTAGTCAAATTCAGCATACTATGGGAAGAATGTTCTTAAGAAGAAGCACGGATAGCAGCTCCAGAAGAGAAGATGGGAAGTGAAGACCAAGCTCTCACAATTCACTCCAAGAAAGGCAGAAGAAGATCTCATTACTCCAAAGGTAAGGATCCTCATCATAGAGATAACATTAGAAGGGACCTATCAAAATTGAGATGTTATACATGTGATGAAAGAGGACACTTTGCAAAAGACTATCCTAAGAACAAGGGTCACTCTCATAAGAAGAAGGGGAACAAAATAATACATCATGCTCATGCTGCAGAGGATGATGAACCCTCCAAGAAAAGAACTAGATATGAAAGTGAAGATTCTTCAAGCAAGGATGAATATGTTTTGATCTCCGCTCTCACATGTAACATTACTCATGGAAGTGATGGTTGGATTATAGACAGTGGGGCTTCCAAACATATGACTGGATTCAAGGAATCCTTTGTGAGACTGTCAGAACATGAATCACCTCAGAAGGTGAAACTAGGAGATGACTACCAATATCCAATAAAAGGCAGTGGGGAATCTTCATATAAACTAGACTCTGGTAAGTCTCTAACAATGCAAGAAGTATTGTTTGTGCCAGGACTCAAGAAGAACCTTCTCTCCATATCAACATTGGATGCAAAAGGAATGAGGGTTGCATTCATAGATGGTCAAGTCATCATGTGGCCAAGAGGAAAAACTATTGATGATGCAGTGGTAATTGGAGAACAAGAAGGAGGTTTGTACAAATTGAAGGGCCATCCAGAACAAGCCTTGATCCATGACACAGTAGAGCCAAGTGAACTTTGGCATAGAAGGCTTGCACATGTGCATTACAGAGTACTACCTATTGCAAGCAAAACCGTTGAAGGTCTTCCAGAATTCCAAGCAAAACATTATGGGGTCTGCAAAGGATGTGCGAAAGGAAAGAATACAAAGAAGACATTTCCCAATAGCGAAAGCAAATCCAAAGACATACTAGAAATCATCCACCCCGATGTATGCGGTCCGATGTCATCAAACTCACTAAGCGGGTATGCATAATATGTTTCTTTTATTGATGATTTTTCTAGGAAGACATGGGTTTACTTCATGAAGAACAAAGATGAAGTATTCAGCAAATTCAAGGAATTCAAAGCCTTGATCGAAAATCACACTGAAAAGAAGATCAAAACTTTTCGATCAGATAATGGCGGAGAATTCACTTCGAATGAATTCAAAGAGCTATGCAAAGAATCAGGGATTAAGAGGGAGTTGTCCACTCCTTATAATCCACAACATAATCGGATTACGGAACGGAAGAACAGAAACATCATGGAAGCTGCAAGAGCCATGCTTCATGATCAAGATATTCCTATGCATATTTGGGTTGAAGCTGCCAGAACAGTGGTGTATGTACAGAACCGTACTCCACATAGAGTACTCAAGAACAAGACTCCTGAAGAAGTCTTCTCTGGCAAGAAACCAGAAGTCAGCCATCTCAGAATATTCGGCTGTCCTGTGTACATACACATTCCAAAAGGGAAGAGAACAAAATTAGATCCTTCAGGAAAGAAGGGTATATTTGTGGGATACTCTGAAAGCTCGAAGGCTTGTAGAATATATTTCACAGGATACAAGAAGATTGACATCAGCATGGATGTGACATTTGATGAAGACATAGCTTACAATAAATCCAGAAAGAGACCTGCTAAAGAACCTAAAGAAGCAGAAGCACCTAGAATTCATGATACAACTATGAACAAAGAAATTCAAGAAGAAGATCGAGAATTTGAAGAACCACAAAGCCCTGTAGATCCACCTCTGGAGAAGAATCCTCATAAGAGGAAACCTGCTTGGGTACAAGAACTTATCCAAGGTGTGGAAAGATATGTGGCTCCAGAAGAGAATCACAGAGAAAGAAAGAGGACCAGATCCTGCTCCGGGTATGTAGCTTTACTATATGATTTCATTGATAACGAACCTTCCAGTTATGAAGAAGCGGTAGAACGGAAAGAATGGAAGGATGCTATGATCGAAGAATATCAATCGATCATGAAGAATGATGTTTGGGATGTTGTCTCAAGACTAGAAGGGAAGTTAGTTGTAACTTTCAAATGGATATACAAGATCAAGCATGCTGCAGACGGTAGCATTGAAAAGTATAAGGCAAGATTTGTGGCTCGGGGTTTCTCTCAGAAAGAAGGAATAGACTATGAAGAAACCTTTGCACCTATAGCCAGATACACTTCCATCAGATCAGTACTTGCTCTGGCTGCAATGATGAAATGGAAGATACACCAAATGGATGTCAAGATTGCTTTCTTGAATGGTGTAGTGGAAGAGGAAGTGTATGTAGAACAACCACTCGGTTTTGAGACACATGATAGAGAGTCTCATGTATGCAGATTGAAGAAAGCCTTGTATGGTTTGAAACAGGCACCTAGGACCTGGTACGGCAGAATTGACAGCTTTCTATCCAATTTGGGCTTTACCAAGAGTAAAGAAGATTCCAACCTTCACTACAAGGTTGAGGATGGAAACCCAGTGATGCTTCTAGTATATGTAGATTATTTATTTGTGACAGGTACGGATGGGTTGATTGCTGATACGAAGAGAAGGCTTGCTGTTGAGTTCAAAATGAAGGACTTGTGGATGATGCATTACTTTCTAGGTATGGAGGTGTGGCAGAGTACAGATGGAATCTTCCTTGGACAAGGGAAGTATGCAGTAGAGATCCTGAAGAGGTTTGGGATGATGGACTGCAAGGCTATGGCCACACCTATGGCATCAAACTTGAAGCTATTGAGTGATGCTTCATTAGAGTCGGTTTATGCTACGATGTATCATCAGAAGATTGGGTCATTGATGTACCTAACGAACACGAGACCAGACATTTTATTTGCTATGAACACCTTGAGCCAGTTCTTGACAGATCCGAGACATGTTCACTTGATTGCTGCAAAGCATATTCTGAGGTACCTAAAGGGTATAGTTGATTATGGGCTCAAGTACGATGCGAATCAAAAGATTAACTTGGAAGGTTATGTTGATTCAGATTGGGCAGGCAGTTCCATCGATAGGAAGAGCACTTCAGGGTGTTGCTTCAGTATGGGATTAGGTGTGATCTCTTGGTTTGGCAGGAAGCAATCCTGTGTGGCACTGAGTACAGCTGAAGCAGAGTATGTCGCAGCTTGTTCAGCTAGTTGTGAGGCAGTATGGTTGCGGAAACTACTGTTTGATATATTTGATCTCCAGTTGGATGCTACTTGCATACATTGTGACAACCAAAGTTGCGTGAAGTTGTCAGAGAATCCAGAGTTCCATGACAAGTCAAAGCATATCGAGATCAAGTATCACTATATCAGGGATATGGTGCAGAGGGGAGCAATGAAGCTCCAGTATGTTGTGACGGAGGAATAGATAGTTGATGTATTGACGAAGCCATTGGCTAGGCTGAAGTTCGAGTACTTCAGGGAGAAGCTTGGTGTTCTCCAGATCTAGTTTTCCTCCAAGAGAAAATGATGAGACCCATAGCCATTCTGACATGGTGAGAGGATTGGTTCCTTCCATGGTTAGATGTAAGGGTTGAGCCATTCTGTCATTGTGAGAGGATTGGTTCCTTCCATGTTAGATATGAGTGCTGGCCATTCTGTCGAGTAGGATAGATGTAAGGGCAATTGCCATTCTAGGAATGGAGGCGCCTGGTCATTTACCAGGAAAACTCAGTCTAGAACTGAGAAGCCATTCTGATGTGACAGAGGGATGTGTTCCCACTTGATCAGATGTAAGGGCTGAACCATTCTGTCATGGATAAAGGATTAAGTTCCTTCCATGTCAGATGTGAGTGTTGGCCATTCCGACGAGTAGGTCGGATGTAAGGGCAACTGCCATTCTCTAGGAGAATGGAGTCACTGGTCAGTTACCAGGTAACTCAGTCGAGGAGGATTGGGGGCCATTCTGATATGAATGTAGGATTGGTTCCTACAAGATCAGATATGAGTGAAAGCCCTTCCATCATTGTGAGTAACATGTGTTCCCGCCTGGGTGGATGTAAGTGCAGATCCCTTTCATCATTGTGGTAGGATGTGTTCCATCTTGGATGAATGTAAGTGCAGAGCCTTTCTTCGATCATGTGTTGATCAGATATAAGCATTGTGCCTTTCTTCAATCATGTGTTGAACAGATGTAAGTGTAATGCCTTTCTTCGATCATGTGTTGATCAAATAAGTGCAGTATCTATATTTGATCATGTGTTGATCAGATAGAAATGTTGAGCCTTTCTTTAATCATGTGTTGATTAGATGTAAGTGCTGGGCATTTCTGTTATGATTATAGGATTGGCTCCTACATGATCAGATGTGAGTGCTGGGCGTGCCTTTCTGACGAGTAGGTCAGATGTAAGTGCTGGGCATGCCTTTCTTCGATCATGTGTTGATCAGATGTATGTGTAGTATCTATCTTCGACCATGTGTTGATCAGATAGAAATGATGAGCCTTTCTTCGATCATGTGTTGATAAGATATAAGTGTTGAAGAAGACCTACATGGAGGCTAGGCCTACAACCAGCATGAAAAAGGGCCGGCTCTGTAGAACTTCCTGTGACGAGAAGAATCATGAGATAGCACCAGTGATGATCCAGATCAAGTGACGATCGAGATCCAGTGATGATGATCCGGCAGTGATGATCTAGATCCAGTGATGATCCAGATCCAGTGATGATGTCCCATGATGATCCAGATCCGAAGATGAAGATGACTTGAAGACGAAGATGACTTAATGACTCAAAAGACTTGAGATGCAGAAGACGAGATGATCCAGCTGATATAGAGAAGAAGACCAGTACTGAAAATTGTGTCGAAAGAATACCTTCCTAGTTAAGAGGGAGTGTTGATGTATTTGTAACTTCGGAATGTATTCATCTATGTATCTTATTTATTGTAACCCGATGTTTATTCCTGGATGTATCTATAATGTAATTGAGTCATGTTGTCATGCTCTGATGTTCCGATCGGGAGGATCAATAATGTAAACAAGTCATGTCAAGTCGTTATGGATAACCCTTCGATTGTCTAAGGGTTAAAGTCCCCGCAGTTCCAGGGCACTAGGGTTATTAGACTCTCGTAGTAGAGGTCGGCCCTGGTAGGGTTTTAGTCATGTCAGGATTAGTATAAATAGAGAACCGGAGTCTCTATTTATCACACAACTCATCCACACTCAAGGGTAGCACATAGTTGAGGAAGGAGAAGACACTGGGGCTAGATAAGAAGAAGGTTACTGCTATCGGGAGATCACTTACTGTTTTGGTGCTGATTCTATCTCTGAGGAAGTTGCGGGGTTTTCTCCATTTATGGTTTCCCCGAGGAAAAATAATGTGTTCATTGTCTCTTGTGTTTGATTGCTGTACTTGTTATTCTCTCAGTTAAAGATCCTAATAATGCTAGCTTAATGTTGAAAAACTAACAAAAATTTTACCTTTATCCTCCAATAATTTCTTCATAACTTAGTTTTTTTGTTGCAAGTTGTTTTTGTTAAAAGAAAAACTCTTTCTTTCCACCCGATGTATTGGATGAACCCATGGAGTTTATCTGACGTAGCAAAAGAATTTTTTTTTGGCTTACCGAACCTTTTCTTCTCGAATGCTTTCCGGAAGACTTGCGAGAGTTTACCGATGCGTCGGCTGAGCTCTTGTCTCTGGTATCAATGATATCGGATAAAAGTTTCCGATTCCATCTGGATGGTTGTCATTATTTTTTTCGATACACCGGATTGACTTGTTGATTTATTTTTCGATGTCTGCGGAAGAGTCTTTTGTTCTTACCCATCTGCAGTTGCCATTCTTTCTTCCTAAGTCTTCCGCAGGGTTTGTTTCTAGTTCCTTTTTCGACGCTTCAGATGAGTAAGCTGATGTGCAACCGATAAATTTCTAAATGGTCTCCTGATGCTGTT
Organism: Pseudotsuga menziesii; assembly: GCA_001517045.1. Classification (NCBI taxonomy): domain Eukaryota; kingdom Viridiplantae; phylum Streptophyta; class Pinopsida; order Pinales; family Pinaceae; genus Pseudotsuga; species Pseudotsuga menziesii. The sequence goes on along the minus strand of LPNX011131542.1, from coordinate 42,502 downwards.
CTGATAAAATATTTAAGTCATTACCCTGTCTCGGGAAGACAAGTTTGTAGCTACTCGAGGAGCATCAGATAATTTCTGACCTTTCACCCAAAGCAATCGTTTTCTCTCTTGAGAACACTTTCGATGCATTGCTTTTTGGCGCCAACGGTGTTTTCACCCGATGGCCATTTATTACACGTCGGCGTTGTTTTTACCTTTGAAGCGCGTGAGAGGAGTGCGTTACGGTCATTGTTGGATGTTTGAGCTTGTGTTTCACTGTGCAGAGCTGTCGACTGTTGGGTGGATCTAATTAGCCACATTGGGACCGCACCTGTTCCAGCTCATTTTCAACAGCTAGGTAGGATCTTGACAATATATGCTTAAGTTTTATTTTGATGCTTGACAAGAGGTTGTAATAGCTTGGTAGGGTTAGGTTTTTTCCAACCCGTGGTGAGTATTTAGACCTCGAGGTCAAAGAGTTTTATTTTTCAGTGTTTGCATTCTCCTCGAGCAATGGAACCTTGCTCACTTCGATTCTGGTTAGCTAGGGCCTCCATTTTTTTCTACCTGCTCTAAGCCATTTGTCACCCAGCCATCGCCATGGGTGTTTCTCCGTTAGTATTTTACAGTGGGAGGACTGTGGGCAGACGAGCGTTTCGCCATCTGCACCACTCCTTCGTTTCACTGGTGCGGGGGTGGAAGGATTACGGTTATTGGCCAGGTTATAAAAGGGGTTTTAATGGGTCGCCGTTTTCGATTTCAAGCCGCGGGATGAGGTTTTGTTCTGAGTGAGAGCCCTGGTTAACCGTCTAGGTTTTCTTCCCGTTATTCGACCGTTTGTGTGGGGGTTCTACTACCCAGGGATATGTGTTGCCTTACGGAAATCCTTAGTGCCCTTGAAGTGGAGTTTACTTACTGGCTATTCGTATAAGGAACTTTCCTAGAGGATTTTTAAACTTGTTGCTTAAATTCTCGCTACATTATCGCCTTGTTTAGTCTGGGAATAAAGAACTTGCTGAGATGTATCATGATAAGATGGTAAATGTTTCTGATTAAATATGGATTCTTGATCATGTACAATGGCATAGTTATCAGTTGTAGTTACATACATTTGAAATGAATCTAACACATTGTTTTGTGGTTTTAACAGCCTCATCCTCTATATAACACTATGCCTTGAAAAGGAAAGAAGAAGGTTCAAGCCACTGAGGATGATCCAGAAGCAGAGGTCATAACGCGAGTAGAAATCATATATGAAGATACCAAATCTTCTACTGGCATTGAGCCTGAATACAGATGGGGGTAGATCTACCAAATGATCAAGGACCGGAACGTACCAGATGCAGAGTTAGAGGATTTTCCAATACATGCAAACATAGAAAGGTCAGATATTATGAAGGCTTTCATGCGACTGAAACTTTTCCATGTGCAGAAGTGATCGGCTGGATCCTCCCAAAGGCAGAAATAACCAAGATGATTTTGTCAATTGTTGATGGACAAGGTTTTTCTACTTACAGCCCAACACATGTAGCTCAAGCCTGCAAGTTTCCCACTCCTTAGATTTATCTAACAGAAAAGTGGTTAAAAGAGCTAGACCTCGATATTTTTGACAGTGTTTGAAGAATGATGGTACCCGGGAAGCAGTTTCGTATGAGGCCTACTAGAGAATATGAAACTGCAAACTTGCGCACTCCATATAGGATTTTAGCCTTGATGTTGAACAGGATTTTCGGTAGAGCAAATGGAAAATTTTACAAAATCAGTTGGGTGCTAGTAATTTATTTTGTAGCGACTCAAGGTACCATTTTCAACTGGGCTGATATAATATCTAATAGCCTATCTTCATGTATAAGCATAGCGTTTGGAAGTATCTCACAAAAGAAATCGGAGTTCGAGATCTTTTATGATCGATTGCATTTTATGCATTCAGCAGTTCTCAGCACTAAATTGCCAGTGGGATACGACCAAAAACCCTGTTTATTCTACATAACAGTTGTTTTGGGCACACAAATATTTCAGCCATTACAAGAGCATCTGCGAAGATCTCATAATGCCACTGTACAAGTTAATCTTCCTTACAGAATGAAACTGTATGTTTGAGGAAACATTGAAGCTTGTAGAAGACAATGACTGTTATTACCTAACAGAATAAGGTCTATATCTAAGGATGTTTGGTGGAACTAGGGCTCCTTCTTTATTACCTAAATACGCCACAGACTATGTTGTTCACAAAGAGGTGGCGAGGCAACTTTACATTGACGAGATTGGGAACTTCTTGTTTGATCAAAAGAAGGCTGTGTATCCACCACTCTCATTCTATATAGGTAGTAACAAGTTTTCTAAGGTAAAAAGTGCTCCGAAATTTGTGAAGGAGTTAGGATATTTTCTCTTTGGATAGATAAGTTTCCATAGAAATGATTCAGAGAACAAGGTTGCTAACTATTGTGCGGCAGTAGGGGTGCATTTTAAGTACATCGACTACTGGGATAAAGATGAGGAAATATTCCACAACTCTTGCAATATGACAGCTTTAAGAAGAAGATTCAAGCAAAAGATAACAACTGTGGGTAGCAAGGGAAGAAGTAGTAAGGCTGCTGAGTAGCAAAAGAAGCAAGAAGAAGAAGCAGCAAGGAAGAGGGAAGAAGAAGTCCTCATATTATTACAGGAAGTGAAACAACGACTATCAGATGAGGAACATCAAAAGAAGCAAGAGGAAGAAGCGCAAAAAAAGTAGAAAGAGGTTGAAAAGATAAAACAAGAAGTCGCTGATCGAGCAAGAGACCAAGCAGAGAAAGTAGCTGAAGAGCTTCGAAAAAAGGAGCAGGAAGAACATGATCATGCCAATATTGAACAAACACATCCTCATGATAATCCATTGGAGCCATCTGTCCCATCAAGTAGCACAACAACAAAAGATCCAACCCCCTCGGTAGAAATGGGACTAATACCTTTTATCCCATCTCAGGAACATGAAGTGGCTGACCTTAGTACCATTTTGTATGATAAAAACAAGAAGAGGATTGTGATAAGAACTGAGAAAAGGATGGACTCTAAGGATCAGCCTGTAGATATTATGGTGACTGAGAAAATAGTTTTACATGGGACTAATAAAGATCCCAAACTCCTTGCAACAGCTGGGGTAGCCTCAGATCTCTCCAATGCAGATAATGTTAATCAAATGGTTGATGATATTGAGAAGTATAAGGAAAAAATGTCCCAAGTAAAAGAAACCCCGAGGAAAGAAAGTGGAGAAGGACATAGCTTGAAAAGAAAATACGATGACACTCTAACAAAGTTGGAAAGACTGAAGGAGGCATATCAAATCTTGCAATTAGACAAAGATGTCTTAATATTGTCAGATACCATTATTGAAGAAGAGAAAAGGGATTTGGAAGATAAGGTTGCAGATCTAAGAACTCATAATCATTTACTGGTGGAGTAGCTAAAGGTGGCAAATGAAAAACAACTGGATATCTCACCTTTCCGCAATCAAGCATATTTACTACAGAAAGAAGTAAATCAGATTTTGTTGAGATTGGCAGGGGATATGTACATTATTAAACAAATTTAGGCTAGGTTGAAAGAGATAGCACTCAGTTCGTCAAAATTTCGGAAGAGGTTATCAGATGTGGTCGATCTTGTGAAGAACCAGCTAGCATGGATAGGTTCCCACTCGACCTTTCCAGCAAATATGCCTCAGAAAACTGTAGAGAGTCTAAAGATGGAAGTGCCCATATTGAATTTCGGGTGCAAATCAGCAGTCAGATTAAACACAGCTATTGATAGAACTATTGAAAAGTGCAATGAATTCTACAAAGACATGTGTTCTGTTCACAATCAATGCATGATTTTAGCAGACACCTATGATCAAGAGTTCCCAGTCAGGGAGGAACATTTAAAGAACTTACAAGAGAGGCCGCGGAAAGGAGAAGAGAGCATATCTAAAATTGAGGTTATTAGTGAGGAAGCTATTGAAATCTGGAGTATCCAAGTGTTGGAGTAGGGTCCTGCAGCTACAGAAGAAGCTGCTAGTTTAGCGGAGAGATAAGTTTTGGCGGAAAGAAGATAAGACAGAGCTACGACGCCGTAGCACGTTTCCAGCTGCAGAGCAGAGCCGAAAACCATGACTTTTTAGATAGAGAAGTCAAGAAAGGAAACGGTACCTGAGCGGCTGAGAAGAGAGAGCTCACCCACTGCATTGAAGGCAGCGACGGAAGACAGGAGGGCTCAACGACCCTCATAAAGGAGAAGGAGCAACAAGGCTGAAGCATTGAAGACGAAGGACAGAAAAGAGAAGCGGTGCATAGTACCCATGATCAGTGCCGGGAAGCATGGAAGACTGCAGAGAGCTGTGGTGTGACGGAAAGCGGCTACCTCAAGTACAGATATGGCCGACTACCACTAGTTAGGGTTTTGGGTTACTGTTGGGACAGGCCCACAGTGTTGTAATGGCAAGACCTTCGGGCTGCCTATAAAGGGATATATTTTGTATTGTAAAAGGGTTGGTCAGTTAGTTGAGTCATTCAGTCGTAGTAGTGTTTTGCAGACCATTAGACTATTGTAAAAGCCGAGCTCTGGTTCTGTTATTAGCGGTAGCAATTTTACTGTAACCAGTAGCTGGCTTATAGAGTATGCATGTAATGATCCGCAGGGATCGACAGAGAGGGAAGAGTATATTGTAGGAGAGCAATATAGATAGAAAGAAGATCTAAGAGAGAAGATCTTGAGCTGCATATGCGGTGCAACAGAACTGTGTTTTACCCTCCCCTGAGCTATAAGAAAACACAGTTCTGTAGACGTAACTTCCATCCTGGAGGTGAAGCACGTTAAAATCATGTGTTATGTGATTGGATTATTTGCTATGTTTACTTATGCATTTCACAGTCATTTCATGGATTTTGGTTACAGTTTAATGAACGAATGTGTTAATCAGTTCACAGTAATATAGAAGGAAAAGTATAAATCACAGTCTTTGGCATGTTGTATGTGGTTCATTTATGCTTTGCGTAAAATAGTCACTAGTTGCAGTATTGAATAGCCTTGTATGTTAAGTCTTGCACGTCGACACGAGCAACTCTAAGTGCGCTAAACCGCGGAGGTAGGATATCACAGAGAGGTGATACCGCACCGGCAGAGGAGCTGCGGTGCATGATACCACAGGTTGAGGACTTAGAGTTGGGCAGGAGTTGCGTGTCGCACGGTGCGCGATGATGTGGTAAGGTTGGAGATATCGCGACTCGGAGAAAGTGCGCGACATAGAGAAGGACAGCACGGTGGTATAAAGGTATACCCATGGCTAGAAGAGCTACGAGACGAGGAGATAGCGTGACACGAGTAGAAGGTCGCGCGACGCGCAGAGGAAGAGACCTCGCAGATAAAAGAGCTGCGAGTCGCAAGTAGGACTGCCGCAGAACCTGGTCCAAGACGCTTGAGTCCTTGGCCAACCCATTAGAATCACCTCGGGTGAGACTTCAGGTCGCTTTGCGGTCTGTCGCCGAAAGGGCCGGTGAGCTAGGGGTGTTGTTGGTTGATTATAGTAAACCCGAGTCTGCCCAAGTTAGCCAACAAATGGTTTCGTTGCTGGTTTTGAACAACTAAGTGCTAATGTTATGTTGGCATCTTACTAGAGAAGAGTTTCACCAGTGGCTGGATTCAAACTTAAGGGAGTTTGCCAAGAAAGAAAATTGGAGCCCTAAACTGAGCACAGAGGACTGGTTACAAAAGCATATCGCTTCAGATATACACGCGATATTTTTTGCAACCTATGGAAACGAGCTCTATGACTGGTTATCAAAGTTGACAGATAGGAACATATTCAAGAAGAAAAGAAACATTGTCTGGACACCGGAGCTGATTCAGACCGTGCAGAGACTCGACAATCCCATTACGAGAGCAGTGGACTTCTGGCTTGCGAATGTGCTAGGAGGCTTTGTTACAGAATTTGCAGTGGACCAAAGAAAAAGCTTCAGTGAGGCTGAGTGGTACTTCTTCAAAGGATATCGTGGTAAGTACCTAAAATCTCTAAACTTGTCCATTAAGATGCTGCTACATGAAAAAGGAGTAATGGACATGATTTCAGATGAATAAGTAAAGATAGTAATGTCACAAGAGTTTGAAAGTGATTTTGATGACATTGGACGAACACGTAGTGGCAAGAAATATAAAGTAGCTTTCGGCTCTCCCGTATTTGGAGATAGTTCAGACAATAGTAGGCAACCGAGTCCTAGTACCACAGAAGAACCAGAAGGGGGTACCCCTTACCATCCCTATACCCCACAGAAACAGACCGGAACTCAGAGTAATCTCGTAGGTACTCCATCCAGTAGCTCACAGACAGTACCTACTACAGCTACATCACCTTCACCTACACCGCTGAGTGGAAGTAATCCAGTCAATCAGAACCCACCGCAGAGAAATAGAATGGGAGATGATATGAAGTTACCTACCTTTAAGGGTACAGGAGCAGAGGGCCCGGAACAGCATTGGTTTCTATGTGAAGCCATGTGGACCATTAAAACAATCAACGACGATAACCTTAAACTTGTACAGTTGGTCACCACACTCAGAGATCGAGCTTTAACATGGTACATAAAGTATACCACAGTACCCAAGACACTTGCCCAGGTCAAGAACGCCATGATTAAAGAGTTCAAGAAACCTAAGTATGAGTCTCAGTGCATGACAGAGCTCAAGGATATTAAGCAGCTACCATCAGAATCAGTATGGGACTTTGACCAGAAATTCAAAGCTCTTATAGATCAAGTAAGCTTTGAGTTTGCGTCGGAGCAGCATAAGGAATGGTTTATTGCAGCGCTGCTCCCTCACATCAGACTACCACTAATGCAACAGAAAATCCAGACGCAGGATGACACGTTGGAGATGGCGATGAAGCTAGAAGCTTCACCCTTAGCTGAAACCAGTGTAGGCATGACAACTCTACAGAACCAGTTGGCCAACCTAACGTTACAGATACATGAACTTAAGAAAGGAAAATAGGTTATGCAAGACATATGGTGCTTACGATGTAGAGCACAGGGTCATACCAAAGACAACTGTCCAGTCTTTGCAGAATATTTAGCGTCAGGGGCTCCTAACCCCTTACCACGAATGCAAGGGCCATGGTGTGAAATATGCAAAACACAAGGACATCCGCCTCAGCAATGCCATTTGCTTCAGAAGTATGTACAGACACCTAAGAACCTATACTGTGTCTTCTGCAGCTCTGTCGGACATAATGAACAGGATTGCCGAGCCTATGATCTCATGTTAGATAGAAAATATGACGTATACAGAGTCCAGTCAGAAACACAGGGTCCAGCAGCAGGACCACAACCTGATTCGACTTATGGTGGCCGTGGAGGAGGATTCAGAGGACGAGGCCGTGGAGGAGGCTTTGCACGAGGAGAAGGCTTCGACAGAGGAGAAGGTTTTGGCCATGGTCGCGGACCAATCACTTGTTATAACTGCGGAATAGTAGGCCACTATGCTAGGGACTGTCAGAGCCCCACTACCACTTGTAACTACTGCAAATCTTATGATCATACCATAGAGGAGTGTCCTACCTTGATAGCTAAGATCAAAGACCCTAAGCCAGCAGTACACTAGAACATCCAGCTTATTGCTGCTGAGCAGGCAGAGCCAGAACCAAGAGTTAATATTGTGACTCGTAGTGGTACTTCCACTAGTAGGACATCGCAGGAGATTGAAAAGAACATAGGGCAGGAGTGGGTGCGTAGAGCTCCTAGTAAAGCAACAGCACTCGACCTACAGAATAATAAAGAGACATTTCATGAAGCCAAGGCTTCCTTTGATGAACCGACGCAATTAGGATCGCAGGTACCGCCGTCTAGGGGCGTACCGCAGCAAGCGCCTTGTGGCGATAGCCATCAACAGATACCGCAGGCTACCACATCAGGGAGATGCGACGAGGATGAATCGACAGGAAGTGTACAATCCTTCCTGCGCAGTTGCTTGAAATTCATGAGAAATGAAAAAGCTATCGGTGAGCTACAGCGCATCATAGACCAGTGTCAGCAACCTTCTCTCTTGGGCAGTGCACACCACGCTGTTCATAATATTACAGGACATACAAGGATCGGAAGAGAGATGAAGCTCACAGCACAGATTGGAGAGTTTGAAATGGATGAAGTCGTCTTAGATCTAGGATTAGAGGTGAACGTTTTGACTAAGTAGACATGGGAACAGATGGGTAGCCCTCAGTTAGTCAGATCACCTATCCACCTGAGATTAGCTAACCAACAGTGAGTATCACCATTGGGTCGACTGTCGCAGGTGCCAGTTGACATTGACGGAGTTCACAGTTTTGCGGACTTCGAGGTTATAGAAATCATTGGCGACAGTCGACCGTATCCAACATTATTAAGTATTGATTGGGCGATTGGTAGCAAGGCTTTCATTGACCTAAAGAGAAGACAAATGACCTTTGAGGATGTGCAGATCCGGGTCATCACGCCGCTGGATCCTCACCAGGGTCCTAGATACATTGAACCTATTCGAGCAGAGGAGGAGGCACAAAACTTGGATAGTCTCTACCAGATGACTGCGAACCAGAACGACTACATCAATCCAACTACAGAAGGGAACATTTGTTGGCGATGCGACAGCTCATGCACATCGGATTCCGATGTTGGTCTAGAGAACTGGCAGAACAGACTTTACGATTTCTCAGCGCGCAGATGTGCGTTTATGAGTAAGTCACTACAATGGATTGGCGCAGAGATCACTGAGATTCCATCATATCATGGTCTGACAGATATTCAGGACTTCCTTGAGCAGTTCATTAGAGAGAATTTGAAGTCAAAAATGGGCCTCAAAAGGACCAAAATGTACTATAAAAATCAACCAATTACATTCTAGTAGATGACATCATCCCCCATGGTTGAGGTGGCATTGCATGAGTTAAGAATGTTTATTTGTCACATTTTCTATGGTGGATGAAAATCCATTGTTAACCAAGGTAGTGGTACAAGTACTTTTAAGTCATAAAGTGAAGTACTCACAATAAAAATCATTTCACACTTTCTCATAAAATAATATTATTGTTATTTTCAAGTAAAGTACTCACAATTCACTTTCTCATAAAATAATATTATTGTCATTTTCAAGTAAAGTACTCATAATTCATAAAAATGTCTTTTCACATTTTTTTATAAAATAATATATTGTCATTTTCATGTTTTTTAATTTTAAATTATATATTCACTCAATTGTATTTAATATCATAATGTCAAACTAATATATATATATATATAATCTTGTACTTTTAAAATAAATTAAATTCATGAATGATATTTATATGAAAAAATAATGTTAGTTATGCATATAAATTAAATTAATTTTTGTTTAATTTTATTTACAAGTTCAAGACAAATAAATGTTAAAGGACAATAAATTTTTGGGAATTTACAATGAATCTTAGTCACATCATTCTAGAGTTATTTTATTAATTTTATTTATATTCAATTTAGAAAAGTAACTCAACCATGGTTATTTATATTGTGCATAAAAAGTAGTGTAGGAGGTGAGTTGTCATATATACCTACCCCATAAAACCCCTAACTCATAATATTTTAATATATCTTATATTTTTGTAGTACATCTCTTAGGAGGCCCATTTTTGACCTCAAATTCTCTCTAATGTGAGCAACAGATTCATTACGAGCAGAGGATCGCCGCTATGGATCTTGCAGTACGAGCCACACCTGCAAGATGGTGGTATGCACATAAAGAGAATATCACATCATGGGATGATATTAAAAGATTGATGGCGATCAGATTTTCTGTCAACAGAGAGGATGTCCAGCATAAGTACATAGGAGAAACAGATCTCAGGACACACATTCAGACATGTGAACAGAACTGGTCGGACATTCCCGAGGATGAATGGGTTCACAGATTCATTCACACATTGGACACAGTTCCAAGGAACTGGTACACAGAGACCGAGTTGCGCAAGGGGACGACCACATGGTCACTTATGACAGATAGTTTCCTACTCACCTTTGCATTTGAATCAGAACATCCAAGTGTTGCTCAGGCCCTAGACAGAATCAAGATCAAGATATTTGAGGACTGTACCATCTCAGTGCAGGCTCAACCCGAGTGGGCCACCCAGTTGCAAGCCGCGTTAGAGTGCTATAATTTTGTAGCAAAGCCAGACAATGAAGATAAGGATGAGGATGAGGACCCTCGCAACACCAACATTCCCGAGTCAGAAGGGACTCGCGATGTTGGGGGACCACAGTTAGAGATTCCAGCAATCACCGAACCTATCAAGATTAAAAAGATCAATATTGGCACAGACGCAGAACCTAAGTTTGCCTCTATTGGAGACTATTGGAACGATGAAACAGTCGAACAGATTGCAGATTTGTTACATGACTATTAGGACCTATTTCCCACCAAGTTCACGGAGATGAAGGGAATAGTTGGAGACCTGGGAGTTATGAGGATACCATTGAAGGAGGATGCTAGACCAGTCAAGCAGCGCCCATCTAGATTGAATCACGCTACAAAGAAAAAGTCAAGGACGAAATCGATAAGATGCTAGCAGCAGGCATCATTGAGCCGGTAGAAGAAAGCGAATGGGTTAGCCCCATGTTCATATAAGAAAAGAAAACAAAAGGAGACATCAGGATCTGTGTCGATCTGCGCAAGCTCAACTATGCATCGCTTCACGATCCATTTTCGACACCGTTCACTGATGAGATATTAGACAACGTGGGAGGACAGGAGGTCTACTCCTTCACTGATGGCTTTTCAGACTACCATTAGATCAGAATACATCCAGAAGATCGATCCAAGACCACCTTTGCAATAGAATGGGGCTCGTTCCAGTATACGGTAATGCCCTTTGGTCTTAAGAATGCACCAGCTATATTTTCTAGAGTAGTAGTTGCTGTATTTAAAGAATACATTCATAAATTCTTAGAAGTATATTTTGATGATTGGACTGTATTTGGACTAATCGACAAGAATATAGGAGACTTAAGACTGATGCTAGAGAAATGTAGGCAGTACCAGATTTCTCTAAACTTGAAGAAATGTATATTTTGTGCACCATTTGGTATTTTGTTGGGTCACATTGTTTGCAGACAATGCTTGATGGTAGATCCCGCAAAGATCGCCATCATTGTAAACCTTCTAGCACCCAACTCAGTCAAGCAATTGAGGACAGTACTTGGTCATACTGGGTACTACAGAAAGTTCATCAAGGGCTATGCAAAGATTACAGCACCAATGGAGAAATTGCTAAAGAAAGATGTAAAATTCCTATGGAATGAGGAATGTCAGCAGAGTCTAGACGCACTTAAAGAGAATATGGTTACAACACCCATCTTAGTATTTCCAGACTAGACTAAGCCATTTCATGTACATGTGGATGCGTCTGGCATCACATTAGGGGTTGTTTTAACACAACCAGGAGAAGGGGACATTGACCATCCTATCGCATACTCCAGCAGAAAGCTCTCGACATCAGAAAAGAACTACACCACAACAGAGAGAGAAGGTCTAGCTATGGTGTACGCACTGCAGAAGTTCAGGCACTACCTGTTGGGTGCCTCATTTAAAATGTTCACTGACCATTCCACGTTGAAGTATTTGGTCAATAAGCCAGTGTTAGGGGGGAGAATCTGCAGATGGTTACTCCTCTTTCAGGAGTATGATTTTGAAATCATCGTGAAGCCAGGCCGACTGAATGCCGGACCTGATCACCTGTCGCGGATAGACTCAGGAGAAGAGCCAAGTAACCTAGATGACAATCTGCCAGATGCGCCATTGTTTTCTATCCAGATCGCAGATGAGTACTATGCCGATATTATTCAATTTCTCACTACAGGAGTAGCACCTGATGAGTTTACTAAGCAGCAAAAGAAGCAGTTGGTTGTTAAAGCAGCAGACTTCACCCTTAATGCAGGACACCTATACAAGTTAGGCACGGATGAAGTTCTGCGTAGATGTGTGATGCTGCATGAAAAAGACGTTATTATCAGAGAGGCACATTCAGGAACCGCAGGAGGTCATTTCGTAGGAAAGCCGACTACGCAGAAAATCCTGGAGGAAGGATTATGGTGGCCTACGTTGCATAAAGACACCAAGGACTTTTGCAGATGCTACGATATCTGCCAAAGGATAGGAAAACCCTCGCGACGCGATGAAATGCCGCTGCGACCGCAGGTCACGCTGCGCGCATTTGACAAATGGGCTATAGATTTTGTGGGTCCTATCAACCCACCAGGAAAGTGCACGGGGGCAAGATATATTATCACTGGAACAGAATACCTCACCAGATGGGCAGAGGCCAAAGAAGTAAGAAATTGTGATGCTGCCACAGCCGCACAGTTCCTTTTTGAAAACATCATCAGTAGATTTGGATGCCCAGTAATTTTGATGAGTGATCAAGGTACACATTTCTTGAACAGCACTATTGAGGCATTGATAGAAGAATTCCAGATTCAGCACCATAAGAGCACTCCCTACCACCCACAGGCTAATGGTACGGTGGAGGCCTTTAATTAGATTTTAGAAAATGCTCTTACTAAGATTTGCAATAGCCAAAGGAATGATTGGGACCTTAGAGTTAACGTTGTATTATGGGCGTACAGGACCACATGCAAGAAACTTACAGGACACACACCTTTCAGCTTGGTGTATGGACAGGAGGCTGTTATGCCTATGGAGTATATTCTTCCCAGTTTAAGAATCACTCAGATTACAAGGATGACTGATACAGAAACCTTGGAGGAAAGGCTAGCACAGCTGCTTGCCTTAGAAGAAGACAGATTCATCGCTGGATTCCATCAGAAAGTGCAGAAGGCACGAGAAAAAGCTTGGCACAATAGACACATTAAGAGCAAGACTTTCCAGATCGGATACCTAGTGCTCCTCTATGACAACAAATTCATTAAGTTTCTAGGAAAGTTCAAGACGCATTGGCTGGGGCCATATCAGATACAACAAGTCACAGAGGGAGGTGCCGTTCAGCTCAGCCAGCTGAATGGGGAGCTTCTTCCCACATGGATTAATGGTAGTAGGCTTAAGCTTTATAGTGATAGCCACCCCGCCTCTCAGCCCTAGCTTAGCCAGTTTATGGTGGTGCATATGTCCAGTGTAGTTGAAAGGAGGCATCGCATCGGGAACTAGTCTACACCGGCAGGTATTTTCTAAAGTATGAGGAATCACACAAGGCCGATTCAAAAAAATAAATAAATAAATAAAATAAAATATTGTTGTATACAGGTGATGCGGAGTCACATCGCGGCAGTGCGATGTTTCCCCGTGCCACGTACTCAATTTTGCAACCGACAGAGGGCTAGTCAAGTCAACATCTGACAGGTAGTTAATGAGGTAATGACCAGTATATCCTACCATAGATTTGGCAGCAGTATAATAAATTTTTCCAGATTCGGCAAATCTCCGACGAGACCGGCGCCTGTACACACACGTTTCGAGGGAAATTCGATCGGATTTCTGCATTTATTAAGGATCGGATGACGGGTGTGGTCTTGTCCAAGCATTAATTACGACCGACGGGTTCGGTCTAGATGACCGTTGTGTCCAGGATTATGATAGCGGGCATAAAAGCAGAAAGTATTCAATTGGGACGGTTACGTTTGCAGAAAAATCGAGAGCTATAGAGTAAGTTGTTAAGAGTTCCCTGTGAAGAGCTAAGCTTGTTACAGAGTGCTGTGATTTTCAGAAGTTGCAGCCATTACATGTCCGCCATTTTGTACTGAGAGAGATCTATTCGAGGACGAACCTCTAGAAGACATGCCGAGACGCTTCGACCCTAGTGGCCGTAGGTCCGCTATGACGACGTCGTCCAGGGTTGTGAAATTAAGTACATCATAGGTCAGACAGCCACTAAGGATGAAGAGTCAAGCGTCAGAAGTAGAAGTTGTCACCAAAATCTCTGCTAAGGAGAAGAAGAACGCCGAGCCAATCACTGAAGATAAGAAAGCAGAGCAGAAGAATGATGAGAAGAAATCTCCCGCCAAGCAGAAAGTAAAAATGAGAAAAAGAAAGCAATGGGAGAAGGTCGCCGACCTATCTGATCAGCTAAGAGAAGCACAAAAGATTGCGAAGGCAACAAAACGGAAATCTGACGATCAGAGGCAGCATGTGTACCTGGAGCACCTCGAAGAGAAGAGAAGTGGAAGAAGACAACAAACCCAGCAATTGGTGGAATTCCAGAACGCAGAAAAAGTCTTGTTCTCGAAACGGAATTCATGGTTTGTATCTATTTCATATACAGCGCTCCAGACTGAAGGAAATGTTTGAGAAGGCTGGCAGATACAGATTTTCCTTGAGATAAAAGTTCTAACCTAGATAAAAAGGAAAGGATATTTGTGGAAGACATTTCAAACATGAGAAGGCTCTTAAAAAGGTTTCAGGAGCGAAGAGAGTGAGACCATGACATCGAGCAGGAAGGATAAGAGAGCCCAGTGAACCAAGTTACAGAAACTGCAGAGAGCGTGTCGAAGTGATGCAGCAGGAAGTTGCAGGACTTCGAGACAGGTTGCAGAGGACTTCGCAGGAAGCCAAGGCAAAGCTATAGCAGGAGAAGCCCGCTGGTGGTGGCTCAAGGACAAGCCACAAGTAAGTGTTAGGGGACTGTTGGTGCAGGGTCCCGCAGCTACAGAAGAAGCTACTAGTTTAGCGGAGAGATAAGTTTTGGCGGAAAGAAGATAAGATAGAGCTATGACGCCGTAGCACGTTTCCAGCTGCAGAGCAGAGCCGGAAACCATGACTTTTTAGATAGAGAAGTCAAGAAAGGCAACGGTACCTGAGCGGCCGAGAAGAGAGAGCTCACCCACTGCATTGAAGGCAGCGGCGGAAGACAGGAGGGCTTAGCGACCCTCATAAAGGAGAAGGAGCAACGGGGCTGAAGCATTGAAGACGAAGGACAGAAAAGAGAAGCGGTGCATAGTACCCATGATCAGTGCCGGGAAGCATGGAAGACTACAAAGAGCTATGGTGTGACGGAAAGCGGCTACCTCAAGTACAAATATGGCCGACTGTCACTAGTTAGGGTTTTGGGTTACTGTTGGGATAGGCCCACAGTGTTGTAATGGCAAGACCTTCGGGCTGCATATAAAGGGATATATTTTGTATTGTAAAAGGGTTGGTCAGTTAGTTGAGTCATTCAGTCGTAGTAGTGTTTTGCAAACCATTAGACTGTTGTAAAAGTCGAGCTCTGGTTTTGTTATTAGCGGTAGCAATCTTACTGTAACCAGTAGCTGGCTTATAGAGTATGCATGTAATGATCCGCAAGGATCGACAAAGAGGGAAGAGTATATTGTAGGAGAGAAATATAGATAGAAAGAAGATCTAAGAGAGAAGATCTTGAGCTGCATATGCGGTGCAACAGAACTGTGTTTTACCCTCCCCTGAGCTATAAGAAAACACAGTTCTGTGGACGTAACTTCCATCCTGGAGGTGAAGCACGTTAAAATCGTGTGTTATGTGATTGGATTATTTGCTATGTTTACTTATGCATTTCACAGTCATTTCATGGATTTTGGTTACAGTTTAATGAATGAATGTGTTAATCAGTTCACAGTAATATAGAAGGAAAAGTATAAATCACAGTCTTCGGCATGTTGTATGTGATTCATTTATGCTTTGCGTAAAACAGTCACTAGTTGCAGTATTGAATAGCCTTGTATGTTAAGTCTTGCACGTCGACATGAGAAACTCTAAGTGCGCTAAACCGCGGAGGTAAGATATCACAGAGAGGTGATACCGCACCGGCAGAGGAGCTGCGGTGGGCGATACCGCAGGTTGAGGACTTAGAGTTGGGCAGGAGCTACGTGTTGCACGGTGCGTGGCGATGCGGTAAGGTTGGAGATATCGCGACTCGGAGAAAGTGCGCGACATAGAGAAGGACCGCATGGCGGTATAAAGGTATACCTCGCGGCTAGAAGAGCTGTGAGACGAGGAGATCACGCGACGTGAGCAGAAGGTCGCGCAATGCATAGAGGAAGAGACCTCGCAGCTAGAAGAGCTGCGAGTCGCAAGTAGGAATGCCGCAGAACCTGGTCCAAGACGCTTGAGTCCTTGGCCAACCCATTAGAATCACCTTGGGTGAGACTTCAGGCCGCTTTGCGGTCTGTCGCCGAAAGGGCCGGTGAGCTAGGGGTGTTGTTGGTTGATTATAGTAAACTCGGGTCTGCCCAAGTTAGCCAACACCAAGTTTCAGTCCACAAGCACCTATTGGAGGAATCACTGAGATAGAATACACCCAAAGTGAAAGAGATCAAGTCCTAGTTATCGAAGCATGAAGTGGCAGCGTGTGTACTGGAGCCAACCGAATATAGAGTCATAAATGAAGAAGCTCAAGCATGGAGTTTTTTCATTAAGACACCAACTGGGCCCACTTAAATCTATCTTATTCAAATATTGTGAATTATGTAACATTTTGTATTTATTCCTTTTTCTAGTAAACACACTAAAAAACGAAATTTTGTAAATGAAGAGTCGAGGAAGCCCAAGAGGTTGGGGAAACTCAAAAGTCATTTTGTAATTTGTATAAGTAGGAGCAAAGGAGATTAAATAAAGGACTTTTCACTAGCATAGTGACTGAAGCTTGCTGTAAGAAGAACTATTTCCTTTTATAATAAAGAAGATGGAATTCTGCTGGAGAGAGTATTGCATAAGCCTCAAAGCATGTTGTGTAAAGCTGAATGAAGAACTATTTCTTTTTTAGCATGATATACAATCTGTGAGATCGTTCCTAACCCTCTGAACTATTTTTGTGTTATGACTGATTTTATGTTATGTTATGAATCTTATGCAATAATGAATGATGAATGTCTTAACATCACTGAGCTATCTTTGTGTTAACTTTTTGTTGTATGTATGTATGTTGGATTTATCAGTTATCTGTAGAGTTCTTTATGCAAATATTACAGTACACCATTCATCTTATTTAATCTTAATCTTGCTCTCCGGGGATCGGCTATAATAGATTTAGATTAGTTGTTTTGTTTCTATTACGTGCATTTAACCTAGGCACTTGCATTTCATACATAAAAGATAAAATATATAAATGTTGGACTGGCCCGCAACTGGTAAAAGAGATTTAAGAATACATTTTAACTCTATGGTAGCCGGACCGCAAACTAGACGGATTCCCCATACCAAATGATAAACGATCTATTTGGGAACGGTTATTGGGGAGAATCCCTACTGTCGGTACCTGGGATTTTCCAGGAATCAACATGCGGGAACTATTCTAGACCATTGATCTTTCTCTCTATTATGATATGGTTCGTCCAAATCTTCACTTCATAGACACCAATCATTATAATGCTTTCGACTCGACTTGGCCAACTGTGCTATTTTGGCTTCCGCAAATGTCTTTGGACTATTTCATCAATGTTTCCTAATGATCTTATGTTGGCAACAATGTCAATTTAATTAACAATCTTTTTTTATTCCTTTGTCATCAATGGAAACCATATTCAACATTCTCCCCCTTTGGCATTGATGGCAATGATTTCTTAAATTTTTCATTTTCTACCCATTTGACATTAAAGACAAAGGCTTCCTTTTGACAGTTCTCCCAGTCAACATATCTCCCCTTGACATGCTGCCTTTTCTCCTTTTTATTCATTGTAAAGATATTACTCCCAACTTATGTCTAAGATGCTCAAACGCTTCTTTGGGTAGTGGCTTAGTGAATATATCAGCAATATGTTCTTTAGTATTAATATATTCCAATCTGACCACTTTTTGAGATACTTGATCTCTTAGAAAGTGATATTTTATTGGTATGTGCTTTGTTTTGGAGTGCATGACAAGATTTTCTGATATGTTTATGGCACTTATATTATCACAATTTATTACTATTGGATTCTCATACTTCACAAGTAAGTCTTCCAATGTCTGCTTCATCCAAATGACTTGAGTACAACATGATGCAACAACAATATATTTAGCCTCTGCTGTAGATAGTGTTATGGAGGATTGTTTCTTTCTTAACCATTATACCAAACAATTTCCCAAAAAGAATGCTACTCCACTGCTACTCTTTCGGTCATCAATACTTTCTGCCCAATTCGTATCAATGAATGCTCTTAAAGTGAAGTCTTGAAATTTTGGGTACCATAAACCATAATACATAGTGCCTTTTAGATATCTAAGAATTCTTTTTACTGCAGCCACATGCGTTTCTTTGGGAGCTGATTGAAATCTAGCAACCAATCCTACAACTTGCATCCCATCTGGTCTTGTAGTTGTCACATATAGAAGGCTACCTATCATAGAGATATAAATGGTATGATCCACTTCCAAGGACTCATCATTCTTGCTTAACTTACAACCAGTGATTGTAGTATTCCATCTTAAACATCTTAATCATGTCTTTGATGTACTTGGTTTGAGAAATTAAGATTCCTTTGTCTAATTGATAAAATTGTAATCCCAAGAAGAATATTAATTCACCCAACATTGACATTTCAAATTCCTTCTTCCTTTCAGAAGCACAGTTTACTCTTAGTATTTGTATATTGCTTCCAAATATGATATCATCCACATAATCAACAAAAATGATCATATCCTTATCTTGGATCTTTATGCAGAGTTATTTATCGGTGGCTCCTCTTTTATATCCTTGTTGCTTCAAGTAGTTATCTAGCCTTGAAAACCATGCTCTTGGGGCTTGCTTGAGACCATAGAGTTCCTCTTTTAGTTTGAAAACATAGTCTCCATTTTCTGACAAGAGGAAACCTTTAGGTTGTTCAATATAGACTTCCTCTTCTAGTTTCCCATTCAAAAACGTAGACTTGACATCCATTTGATATACTTGGAAGTTCTTATAACATGAAAATTACAAAAACATTCTTATTGCTTCAAGTTTTGCTATAGGTGCAAAGGTTTCTTCAAAGAAAATACCTCCACTTGAGCATATCCTTTACACACTAATATTTCTTTGTTTCTGATCACTTTTCCATTTTAATTGAACTTGTTTTTGAAGACCCACTTGGTTCCTACAATATTCTTGTTTGCAGGTTTTGGAAATAGTTCCCAAGTTTGGTTCTTCTCAATTTGATCCAACTCTTCATTCCTGGCTTTGATCCAATCATCATCTTTGTTGGCGTCTGCAATGTTCTTAGGTTCCACCACTGAAAGTAATGATTGTTCATTAAATATTAGTTTTATTGTTGTACTAACTCCAACATCTTTGTCACCTATGATTTGTGTCTTAGTATGATCCTTTTGTGTTCTTTGAGATGGATCTTTTGTATAAGGTCTTGGAGAGTTTTCATCTTCACTTTCTTGTGAATCTTCTTTCTCTACTTTTTCTTCTTTTTCATCATAAAATCCATTGTTTTGCAAGTCTTCATCTTCATCTTGCCTTTTTATTCTTCTTGGTTTTATGTCATCCACTCTTACATTTGTACTTTCTATGATTTTGTGTAGCCTTTGATTGTAACATCTATATTCTTTCTTAGTGGATGAATATCCTAAAAATTATTCCTTCATTGGTTCTAGAATCAAACTTACCAAGATCATCTTCATTTATTTTTGGCTACCAAACACTCTGAAATATTTGACTGAGGTAGGTCTTCCATACCATAGTTGGTAAGGGGTTTTGTCATTATTAATTTTGATTTGTCCTTTACTTTTTGTCATGAAACGATTTTGCAGCAACCTTCTCTACGAGATTCATTAGATTACAATCTCTTGCTATATGTCCATGGTTATTGCATTTGTAACACTCTATGTCATATCTCTGAAGGGGTGAAAAAAAGTTATGGTTTCTTACTTTTGGTTTGTTCCTTGATGCATTCTTCTTGTAGTCACAAAAATTTCCATATGTTGTGCAATTTAGGGCTTTATGACCAAAATTATTACAAGAGTAGCAATGACCAAAAAATATATGCTTATATCTACTTGTCATTGATCTTCTAGGCATCACATTAGTTCTATCGTTGTCATGAGAGGATAGAGCAAATTTCTTGATTTCTTCCTTTTGAATTTGACTCTTTAGTGCAACAACATAGCTTCTTTTATTTCTACCTTGGTTTGTGAGGGAGGAACATTCTTGCTTCTTTTCTTTGTCATATCCTAATCCAAATTTATCTCTTTATGGTCTTTGGCTACTCAAGATGTCATCTAGAGTCTTTGAACTATTTTAAAATTTTGACTTAATAGATTCTTCATCAAACTTCTTCTAAGGTGCATAATCTCTTATTCAAGCCTTTCAGATTCTTGCATTCTCTTTTTGAGATGCAAATCTAGGTCTTCTTCAATCTTCTTGGCCTCTTGAAGCTGGGTCTTCAAGTCACTAATGATTTGGTTTGAATATTTGTTTTTTTCCTGCATGTTTCAAGTTCTTCAAGAGCACTACTGAGTTAAACTTTTAGGTCTACTTCTTCTTCGTCATATGATTCACCATATTGAGATTGATTTTCTATTCCCATGAATAGAATTTATGTTTCCTCATCTCCACTTGTGTCTTCATCCTCACTATCTTCCATGGTGTAAAGGATCTTCTTCTTCTCATTAAACTTCTTCTTGTTTCCAGTCTTTCCCTTTTTGAACTTCTTTGAGGCTTCTCTCTCATCACTATCATCTTATTTAGGATAGGGACATTTTGAAGCAAAGTGTCCGATTCTTCCATAATTAAAACACTTTAGAGGTAGCTTTCCTTTGTACTTTCCAGTACCTCTTTGAAGTTTCTTGATAAACAGAGCTTCTTCATCATCTGAATTTTCTAAGTGATTCTTAGATGGGGTTTCAGACTTCTTTGGTTCTTTTGAGACCTTAAATGCTGCTTCTTTTCTTGAAGGTTCATTTTGTCATGTTCTCATATCTTATGTAGAGAAGATCCCATGTAGTTCATCTACTGTCATGAGATCAAGATCATATCGTTCTTCTAGGGTAGACACTTTTGAGTCATACTTCATGGGCATGGTTCTTAGTACTTTGTCAACGAATTCTCTCTCCTTTATTACTCCTCCAAGGCCTCTAATAGCATTGACAATTTCATCTATTCTTAAAATATTTTCTGCAATATTTTCTTCCTCTTTCATTTTTAGACTTTCAAACTATCATTTGTATGTCTGAAGTTTGGATTGTTTGACTTTGGATACTCTTTCATAGACAATTTTTAATTTTTCTCAGACATGTTTGGTTGTCTTGCATTGCATGACTTTCATAAACACATATCACATGCTAATGATTGTTAAAAACACAATAAGAAAGCATAAAAATTTAACCACACCTTTGCATTTAGTGGCGTGCATTATAATATACTTAATCACTGGTTACAGTGTTCCCGCATATGATAAATGCATTAAAAAAACTTTGAAAATTACATCAAGCCATGATATATCGCCTCATTTAATAGTATTTGGAAGCATAAAAAACAATGCTTAGGAATATAATAACTACACCGAAAAAACATAGAAATCATGTAAGAACATCTAGTTGGGCAGTGCATTTTATAATATGTGTGCATCGTATGTGATGCTTCTATCTAATTTTAACACACAATAATTCATCAACCAATAAAAATATTAAAATTCCACACTATTAACGATGCATCATAGATTTTGTCACAATATTGACAATGTACTTTATTATGTTCCCGACAGGGAATATATATGAATCGGTTAGGTGGATTAATTCTAGAAGCATATTTAAATTTTTTATTTTTCAAATGTTTTTTCTATAGTTTGATTAATTTTTATTTTTTAAATTATTTAAATATTGATTTAACTTAGCTTTTATTGGTCTTTTGTAGGTGACGTTTATTTGGGACTTTGTGCCCAAGACCCGGCGGCGAGATGACCTAAGCATCCCCATTGACATGTATTGGAAAATGAGATAGTCTACAAATATCTAGGATTTATATAACAAGTTTGTGGTTTTCCACGCTCCTTGAATCTCTCAATCCCTCCACTAATTGATGAGTATGTGCATATGAGGAATCTATATTGATGGCTGCTTGCGTTGATTGACAAGGAGGCTGGACAAACCTGTGCCATGGCAATACAATCACATTAATTCTTCCCAAAACAACAATGCTTAAAATAATAATTACAACAACCCTGTAAACATGAAAAGCAATACAATTCATTGCTGGCCTCCAGGACCATTTGCCTCATAGCACTAACTTAATGACACTTGCCTCCATGGGAAATTTTCCTCATGTAAAGGATAATGGGTAAAGCCGACTGAAGGATCTGTGTTTTCTTCCTGGGCGAATGGGCGAATAACCAAGCATAAAGACCTATATATTTAGAGTAAAAAATTCACTACTACTAAATATAAATTTTCCCACAATGATTTATTTCTGCAATCTCAAGAATCAGCTTGTCCGATTCATAATGTGTCATTAATACAACATTTTATTTTTAACAAGTTGCTCTACTTTAGAGCGTTCTTCATGTGCTCTGTTCTGCCTACAGCTACTTGAGGTAAAAGTAAGCTATTAGTTGTCACTGCCCCTAGAAATTGCGTTGTATCAAACCTATATATATGAAATACCACCACTACGATTTCAATGCACTTGGACTCTTTTGTGGAACTTAGACAAATAGGTTATTAAATTTGGTGGAAGTAAAAGTGGAGCTGGCATGGAGAAATGTAGGGATTTTGAGAAAGCAGAACATTTTGTGCTCGTTCATGGAGAAGGACATGGTAGTTGGTACAGGTAAAAAGTCCAGCATCTTAATTACTTCCATAGATTTGGAAGGAGCTGGTAGTAGTATGCTTGATAGTAGTATGCTGGTAGTAGTATTCTTGATCCAAACAATATCATGTCATTCCATCATTATACTATGCCTCTTGTTGAATTTCTGTCTTAGCTATCAGCTATCCATTTCTGACAAGGCATGCTATAGTATATAATTTTTGGGAATTGCCTATATATTTTGCTGGCAATTCATATTTAGTCATCTATATCATTAAACATTCTGTGATATTCACCAAGATCATTGTAAATGTCTTTGTTTTTCTACGTTTGTTTGGTAATTTACATTCGCTTTTTTCTTGAAATCCTATAATATTTGTTTGCTTTACTGTAAATCTTTCTGTGAACACCCTGTCCAACTTTGAGTCAGCTATGGATATTCTCAATGAATATGCTTGTGTTTAATTAATTTCCTGTACTGTGTGTGCAAGTTGTGCTTGTACTCCACAGCCTGGGAGGTATTACGGCACAAGAACGTGAAGAAGGCAGTGGATATTCTCGATGAATATGCTTGTGTTTAATTAATTTCATGTACTGTGTGTGCAGGTTGTGCTTGTGCTCCACATCCTGGAAGATATCACTGCACTTAATTTATGGTTTTATTGTTGTTATTTTGAATTTTTCTGGATTTAAATAAAACGTTGCTTTGAATTTTTCTGGATTTAAATAAAACGTTGCTTCCAAGAGGTTGTTGATTTTTTCCACAAATACCTTGTTGTGAACATAAGGAATTTGTGATGTTTCATTTTCTCAAACTATACTTTTTACTTCTTAAGTTTCTGCTATTATACTTTATACTTGTTAAGTTTCTGCTCAAGTTTAAAGCTTTAAATAAAACGTTGGTGAACAGAAGTAATTTGTGATGTTTCATTTTTTCAAACTATACTTTTTACTTCTTAAGTTTTTGCTATTATACTTTATACTTGTTAAGCTTCTGCTAAAGTTTAAAACTTAAATAAAACGTTGCTTCCAAGTTGTTATTTATTTTTGTAACAAATACCTTGTTGTGAACATAGAGGCTTTTTGCAATTCTGGCCTTGAGCATCATTATCAATAATGCTAATGTTGCTCTTCCAGGGGAGCTCGCCAAGCATGCAGTCTCAAAGGGTACCAAGGGCGTCACCAAGTTCACCAGCGCTTGAGTTAGGTATTTTCTTTGAATAAATTTCAATGGTGTCTGTTGACATCACCTCTGCTATGGAACTTTGAATACAGTCTTTTGATTCTTATGATTTATATTTTTCTCGAGTTAGATTCGAGGACCGTGGTTTGATTTGCTATTTTGTGTATTGTTTAAACCATTTTTAATTTATTTTGTTTTAATTGGGGTATTTTTAGTGAAAGGGCTTTGAATTCTGTAGCCTTTTTGGTTCAAAATACTCCTAAACTAATTGACATTTGATTGAAATTGAAGGTAAGTTGCGCTTTAGAATGTGTTTTTTTTTTAAATATAAAAGTCACAGATGCCTCGAGATTGAAATCTGAAAAACAACATTATGTTCTTTGAAATCCTTATAATATGTTCAGTATATTGGATTCATATTCCAAATTAATTATATTGGTTCAGATTGGGAAATTATGCCTGTTTATATTTTTTCAGAAATGCATTGAAATGTTTACCTCATAGGTGTTAACTTTCAGTTTTTATTATGTCGTCTTTACAATGTAGGTTATATCTATTTGCAATTTTCAATTTTCAGGAAGGCTTTGAAATAATTCTCTATTTTTTATTATATCATGGATTTTCTTCCTGTAATAGGATGATAATTGTATCGTGGGTGTTATCAAATGGATTTATCGGTGATTGCGACAAATGGGCCAAATGGATTCTATTTTTGTTTAGGGCAAAAATTGTATCAGCACTATGAGACAGGTACAACAATACTCAATTACTTGTATGTTATGTGACTTTCTGGTTAGTGGTGGAATTTGTATAAATAATTACTGTTAGACCACGATTTAGCTAGTGGTGACTAGCAAAAGACATAAAAGCTCAAGTGTCTTTTTCAATCTATTGTTGGGCAATTCTAGATTTTCCCAACAAGTTTTCCAGTTCCTGATTTTTCCTGGGGGACATATGATTTTCTGATTGATGCAACAAGTTCTGTCCATATACATTTAAATTTGAATTTCATAAATTAAATGTAAAATGATACAAGTTTTTAATAGAAAAGTTAAGGAAAAAAATGTATAAAAAAAAAGATAGATCACTTTATTCAATCTACAAGCTAAAATGATATAATCCGCCGGACTAATTTTGCTTAAAACCCTTTTATCTCAAAACTTCTTTCATTTCCCAAGATATTTAATGTCGATTTGATAGTATAGTTTTTCAAAAAGACGCCTTGTATGCACGCCCTCCCACTGGCCTATCTTCTTATCTTACAATTAATGTGAGTAGAATGTTTTTTTTCAAAAATCTAAAGATGTTTGAAAACTATTTTTTTATTAGAAAAATAACAATTAAATAAAAAATAATAGTTAAAAGTATTTTTATATTTTTCCCAGGAAAAAAGTATTTTTATATATTGTAATGTTCAATTGAAAAAAGTTATTGGAAAAAATATTGCGCAAATTATCAACTACATTATAAAACAAGTAATTGTTTTTCTTATGTAGTAAAATATAGGTTCAAAATTATTATTGTAAAAACTCTCATTAAATTAACAAAATTTAAAAAAAAAAACTACAATAATTATTATTCATGGTATTATTTGCAAATAAATTAAAAGATTAATTAAGAATGTATGAAAGAAAAAATAAACTACAATAATTATTATTCCTAGTATTAATTGCAAATAAATTAAAAGACTAATTAAGAATATGCATGAAAGTAATAATATATACGTACATTTTTCTTATTTAGCGGTTCATTAAAGAAATAGCTATGAAATCATCTTTAATGTTGTTATATAGAAAATTTATATATAGAATTTATAGAATTCATTTTAATTAAAAAATATTTATATATTTCTACTATAACTATAAATAAGTGATTTGTATTTAAACTAATGGATATCTATTTTATATTATTATTTTTGGATTTGGAACGACCCAAGTTTCAAGGACTCTCATTTCAAGTTTGTTGTGTATTAAGTCTACATGGACTCTAAGTGTTGTGAAGCATTTTTTACTAGACTTTTGGTTTTGATAATTAACGATATATATTTTTAATTTAAAGTTTAATAAATTAATTTTTAATTTTAAAATGATATAATTTATTTAAAGTTGTATAGTGTTTATGGTCTTAATGAAATATATAGTTTCAAAGTCTTAATTAAATAACTTTGTATTTTATTAATAGTTTTTAAGTTTCAAAACACTATAGTGTTAATGTCAAAGACATCGCCACCTAGTGCCTGTTGTTGTTGGAATGAGTATTCATATGCCCTATCCACTTCATTTGTGTTTTGAACAATTCTTCTATCCAAATCTTTGGATTTCCAAAGTCCTCTAAATCAATGAGTTTCAATCCATAGGATACACAGATTTAATATAATCATAACTGTCTTAGATGCAAAATTTTAAGCATAACACTCTAAGGTAGTCCAAAATCTATAAATCAAGAGAGAATACATCTCACAAGCACATAACCTAGCACTTGTTCACTGATCAGTAAGAGCGAGAAAGGCTCTCCCCAAACCGTGCTTAAGTCTTTCTGGTACCCATGCCACAGTGGAGGTAGGTTGCAGGATCCTTCATAGTTTCTTTTTCATGACAAAATGAGCCTCATTTTGCAAATTTTTACCAAACTACACCCGATTATAAGGCTCCTCGCCCTTATGGAGTTATCTTTAGGGGGTCTGAATCCTTAAAAACAGACTAGACATCCGAGTAAACTTGTTCAATTGGGTAAATGGATATTAAATTGCGACTCCATAGCTCAATGAAAACTGAAAAAGAACCCATTGGAGAAATCCATAGACCATTCACCATGTACCACAGGTAATAACAAACTCTCTTTAGAGCCTGTCTTGTGAAGTTGTGAGAATATCCATACTTACTTTTTCAATCACGTAATAGTCAACTTTAACTCAAGATAAATTCTAGTAAAAGATAGCTCAATAAAAGTATGTGACTCCACAGCTTAGTAAAAGATCTTCATTATATTTGAACTCTTTCCCATGATGAAAATCTCTTAGCGTATAATGAGATAGATCTCCAACCCTTTTAGATGAAAAAATTGAAATTTTGTTTGCACTTTAATATTCATTTAAGAGACCTCATAATCATTTAAAAGATAACACCTCAAGTGTTAAAGTCATTCTTGCTTGGAACAAAATTATCATAAGTGTTGGACTACTAACCCATCATCAGTAGCAACCATGTCAGAACTGCAAAACGCTGAATTAGATGGCCTGTACTATGGGACTGCTATCTTGAACCCAAAGTCCATATTATAACCACTTGATGGTTGTGTGTTTAATATTCTTCCCTACGTTAAGTGAAAGGGGTGAAAGGGGATTGATATCGACTGTAGTGATATTAAACTTGACTATAAATATTAAACTATGAATGGTGCTTATGAAATAGCTTAGACCATTTTTGTGAAATCGTATCATGATTAATGCTGGCTAGAAAATTTTGGTTGGAATTATGTATACAACCATTTTTATGTTGTCTTATGCATATTTTGGCCCTTTCACATAGAACACAAGCAAATTTCATTAAGCTTCTTAACCCTTCTCTTCACGTCTTTAAATTTCTATGGTTGGTTGTTTCTCTGCCGTATGTTTTGAGGCGAGTTTTATACCTATTAATATATAGTGCAATAAGTTTAATATCTTGCAGTTTAGTCATGGATACACAGAATAATACCATGAGGTCTTGCCATACCCTGCCATTGGCCATACGAATCCAATGCTTCAGTTCTCCAAAAAAACATCGCCTCCAGGGGTTTACTCCTACAATCATGACAAAGTCATTCAAGCCAAGGAATATATGGAACAACTTAAGCTCCTAATAGAATTAGAGTGCATTCCAGACAACCTTCATCGACTCAAACATCAGCCATGTTGTTTTCAATCATATGAACAACAGTTGGTTAGGATCTGAGCTACATGAAGAAATGAAAGGAATTCCTAGATGGATTGGACTGCAAAAAAGGAATGTTAAATGGAGCTAAAATGTGTAGAGAGCTTGAATGAAATTATTATGAAGGTGCTCTAATTTTTGCAGAGATAGCCAACTTTCTGGAGTAACGGTAAGGATTTGAATTCCACATTGAGCTTATCATTCTTTCAAGGTTTGTAATACCTCCCACCGGCCTAAAAGAAAATAAAAGACGTTGCAGTGCCATTAATTAATATTGTATCAAATGGATTATGTAGGTGATTGCGATAAATGGGTCAAATGGATTCTATTTTTGTTTAGGGAAAAAATTGTATTAGCAACATCGTTAAAGTTAAAGTTGTAAATTTTATCTTTTATACCTGTTTAATTGGTAAATTCTAGACCAAAAATTTGTTGAATCAATCACCTAATAGTGAAAATGTTTTCACAGACTCAAACGGTAGATTTCAGTAACCATACATTTTACCTTTGCTTGGTGCAACTAGACATCATGATTCTTCAAAAGAAATCCAATCCCAATGGTTATTTGTACAATCTATTTGAATTTTTAATGTTCATATTGCAGTTGAACGAAGAGGCAATGGGGATAATGTGGACGATTAGTAATTGAAATTTGTTTGGAATTGACATCCAGCAGGTAATGAAAAGCTTTTCATCAATTTCGGGATGCAAACCCACCATTCAAAGGTTTGCTGCACCAATCACTATATTTTGTTATCTACCATGAAGTCGCGCCATGTTCTTATCGCCAACAACTTCTTTGTCAACAAGAACATCATCGTCTACCTTAGGGTTCGTCCTTACGTGAAGGCGATGATCCCTCAATGCAACGTTATATGACTGGATAAACCGAGCTTCACCCTATGCAAAGGCGTCCACAAGAAACAAGGTTATAAATATAACAACAACAGTTGTGGCCTTCATTTCAAAATCAAGTACTTTAGTGCTTCCCTATAACACAATCTATCAGGAATACCTTCAAATTGGTTCATCTCTAACACTCGTATTTATATATGTTTATCCTAGAGATTCCATTAACATATACATAAATGTTACAGAAAATAACCTACCGTATTGTACTATATACGAGCAACATCTTTAGTGTTAAACTCCTCCTATCAATGATAAGATCCAATTTTCCATATATCATTCAATTTCAATTGTAAATTTCTATATCAGCTTTATTCCAACCTTTTGGTGGATCTCTTCTCCAAATAGTCTCTATAATATCAAAATCTTGTTCTACAATATTCTTCTTCTATATAATATCATTTCTAAACTTTTATCAAAACATACCATTCGGTCTTTGTCCTTATAAAAACCTAAAATTGTACGCCCTTATCAATGTATCTTTATTTAGAAGGTAACATGGTACCAACTCGAATAGCTTTCACTGCTTGCTTTACAAGCCTATATCGTTGCAGACAATTATTTATTTATTTTAACAATTAGCTTCCAAATCGATGAATGCTAGCAGAGATGATGAAGAAAAGAAAACTGTCAACCATGCCAACAACTTTTTAATTTTGAAATATCAACTTTAAGTAGTTTCTCATTTGATCATAATCAAATTGTTCATAGTTCGGTGGAGATGGTGATGCTGGTCGGGGCGAGTTAAAAAGTTTCTCATTTGATCATAATCGAATCGTTCATAGTGCGGTGGAGATGGTGATGTTGGTCAGGGCAAGTTGATCAATTCTCTACTCTTAATCCAATTAAGAGCATGGTGTGTGGAGATGAGATTTATCATATTTGGAAACCATGCCAAATTATTGCCTTAAAAATATATATAAACATCCCATATATATCCTCAACTAGATACTTTTTAGCAGACGGAGTATTTATAACTTCTTAATGTTTCATATATATCTACTGCCAACATTGTTTAATCTAATCTTGTGAAAAGTCGGTAGGTGGAATGATTATATATAGATCGATAAATAAAAGACTGAGTGGTTTAACGATGTTCCATCTAGATATTTAAAAGTATCAAACGAATCTTTTAAAGAGTTAGAGTTTCATCGTTTATATTTGACTTAGTCTAACCCATTAACATTAAAAATGGATTTTTATATTAAACCTAAATTGTAAAAATATAATTTAAATTTAATTAAGAAATAAATTTAAAATATTAAAAGGCTTAAGAAAAAATGAAAGCCATCTCTTTCAATAAAGATAGCAAGTTAGCTGGTTTTCTGGATAATTTAAAGATGTGCTGTGGTATTACATGCTTACTATGTTTTCTAATTTCTCCATTTACTATTGATTAGACTTGGGGATAATGACTCGTTTATATTGAATCTAAAACTTAATCTACTTGGTAAGAGCAGTTAGGTTTTACCTGCTCATTGGAGCAGTTGATCCAACGACTAAATGTGGCCAGGGGGATGCTCCTCCTGTGCGGTGTATTGCTTACAACTCATTTCTTCCATGGGATCTATAGGTTGCAAAGAAGATGAACATCCCTCATGCTATGTTACACTTTTTTCCATCTATTATCACTTTAATAATGGCACGACAGTGAGATTTATTCAGCTTTTTAATTTACAGTACTACTATTTTAGTCACTTGACTGCATATTAGTATTTTTTGTTTTATGTTTCTGAAGCTATATTGGATGTTTCAAATGTGAAAAGTGGGATTCAAGGCTGATGCCAGAGAGCCTGAAAATTTCAATTCTAGGCCTTCATGAATTGAAGTTGGGGAATTTACCTTCGAGGGTATCACCGGACTGATCCTTTACTTGATTATGATGATGGTCAATAAGTATTAAGGAACAAATTAAGGGGAGGTGAGTTACTTTACTCTCTTTTTTTCCTGTTACATACTTACTTCTTGCCTTTTAGGGTTTACTAGTAAATTTTTAGCATTCAAATCCTTCACAGGACTTGAAGGCTACCACATCAATCATTTATTGCTCATATTTTTTCCTTTGAGTTATCATTATCTAATAGACATAACAGGGAAATAAAAAAGGAAAGGAAGAACAGATGTTTGACAAAATAAGGACGAAAGAGGACAAAATGAATAGCTTGCCTTTCAGTACACGAATATATGACTTCCTTGATTTCAGTGTCGTACAAATGTAGAGAATTCTACATTTAACTTTAGTGGGAATTGCTTAGGCTCTAATTAAAATGCTGTGTTTTTTTCATGACCGTTTCCATCAATGGAAATGGATATTTGTATAGTAATGCAGATGTTAACAGGAACTAATGGGAATGACAACTGAATTACCACGACGGTTGTTTCTAATGAAGAGTCAAGGATTCGAAATCATGCTCTCGGAGAGGGACGACGCTGTTGCTTTTGGTATGAAGAAGAAATTAAAGACAATCTTTGCAGGTGTTTTGGGTTAAATGAGTAAATTTTGTAAACCTGTTTTAGCATCGCAGA
>LPNX011131542.1:7500-11053 GCA_001517045.1 Pseudotsuga menziesii | reverse complement strand
TATATACATCCATATCTCTCCTCTTTTACCAAAATAACAATTAAACCATTCATTTTCAAATACATCAATTTTCAAAAACTACATACAAATAGCTCCTCCCCATAGCAAGTAGTAATGTCGGGAACATTGCCACCACGTGGCTCTTGTGTTAATATCAATGCGTTATATTTATTGTGGAGCAGCGATATCACTCTTGCACCTAATTGTGAAAGCACCGATAACAAATATTAAAATTCGACAGACCATTAATGTTCTGGTATTATTTTTATGTTGCACTTTGTGTGAATAAGCATCATTGAATCATGTACGATGCTCTAATTTTATTAAAGCACAACTATCTATGTGTTACATATATTTTAGAGCTCCAATGTTACCTATGCACCTAATTGTGAGATCCCTCACAACAAAGATTAAAATTGCACATAGAGTTAATGATGTGGTATATTTTTTATGTCTCACTATGTACAATGTGCTTGATGTAAATAAACACCATAATAGGTTCTTTAGAGTTTCTACTGGTGGTGTTAAACAACTTTTTAGAAGAAAAAAAACATTTCAGTTATTAATAAATAAATATGGTTTGTGTGTGCAAATGTGCTTAATAAGAATTGCATGTGAATTAGAGAGAGACCGACCTCAACAACAAGAGAAACAAAAAAATTATGTCTACTCGTACAACTTTGAACAAGACCAAGAGGCCCGAGAGAGGGAGACGGATTTGTACCCTCTCCCTATTACAACAAAGACTTGTCTCAATTTGAGGAATGCCACCTTCTCAAGTTTTATGGGGGGATACACTCCTTATGGGGAACTTGTTCTTATTTATGCATTTGATCCATCACCGGGATAATGCAAAGTAGTAATTTAGGGTCAATGCCTATCTATGGTTATAGCCCACAAAGAAAATATATGTCCTCCTTTGTGGACTAAAAATATATTCCTCTGGTGACTTTCAAGTTGTTGGTGGCCTTCCATGTTGTTCCATTCGAGTACAAGAGTTTAGGTTCCTCTCTCTTATGGTCATGACCATGTCCCACTAAACCTCAGATGGGTAGTTCATTAGTTGCTCTCTATTGTACTATGTAGATTCTTTAGTGTAGAGACCTAGATTGATTAGGTGGTATGACCTTTTTTTGCGACAATCTTATCGAGCTCTAGTTGGTTTTCGATCTATGTCTACTAGGAGGATGGGATTCCCATTTGGTTAAAAGTTTTTTATTTTTATTTTTTGATAATTTTCAAGTCACTAGATCGCCATTCTACCTCCTTCCTCCTAGGCCGAGGACCAATGCCTGTATGCACATTTGTGAGTAGATGATTTCGAAGAGGGGATAAATGGAGTTCCCTTGTAGGATTAATCCATATGTACTAGAGATGCTTCCCAATGAGGATGAGCATACAATGTATTTTGAGGAGTACCCATATGTAGGGTTGGAATGATGAGGATGTAAAACATCTTATTTACCCAGGATGAGACACTAAATGACCCATGTAATATTAGCATTATGTTTTGATTAATACAATTGCATTCTTTTGTCTTATTTAATGCACATTTAATTTATTGTAACATTTTCTTTAAAATGATAATTATTGTTGTCTATAATTTTGTAGATATTAACACATATATTGGGGAGGTTCCTCCCCAACATGATGATGAGATGCACGATGTGATGAGATACCTCGAATACAAATACCTGGCCTACAATGTAGTCCAAATCATTGATTCAATTAGGATCTAACATATCAGTTATTTGGACTGTTGGCACTAGCAAGGAGTGCAGTCTATACAACTTGCCCAAACCATACATGAATCTTAACTCATAACTATATGGGAAATCCTTCCCCATGGTATGACATTGCTATGTGTTGATCCTCCCCCTTATCTTCCATAGGCCAAGCGACCTCCTTATCCTTCTCCATAAGCCAACCAACCACGCTCTCCTCTTTCACATGCCAACCAACCAGCCTCTCCTATTCCATAGGCTACCAACCATGGTATCCCCTTCCACGAATTGATCAACCAATGCAATGGTTGCATTAGGTGATATAAATTATAGTGGAAAGATATACTAGTTTCTTCATTCAAAATTTTTATCCAATGAAGGTACCAATGCCTCTGGCTCTAGTGATGGAGGTATTGATGCCTCTGTCCCTGGTGGTGTCCCAACTAGCTCATAATAGTTATTGATCATATGTATATATTTGTTTGTTGCAATGTATATTTTACATATATATTTGAACTGGGATATATATATATATATATATATCGTTCATATACATTATGCATACACAACAGGATTTGAACCTGAAATCCGACGACATCCGACGTATCGTACGGATATGTTGGACAACAATGATGAAAATTACTGAGCCTTTTGAATTATTTTAGCGCCGTCAAATTTTTGACGTCGTAAGCGTAGGTTTTTCGATGGAGATGTCGTCGAAAAATGTGACAGCTATATCATCGGATTTCCGACACTAGTTCGTAGGTTTTTCGACAGATATGTCGTCGGATTTCCGACACTAGTTCGTAGGTTTTTCGACGGATATGTCGTAGGAAATTCGAAGGCCTTGTCATAGGAAATTTGACGGCCTTGTCGTAGGAAATTCGATAGACTTGTCGTAGGAAATGCGACAACCTTGTCGTAGGAAATTCGACGGCTTTGTCGTAGGAAATTCAACGACAGTTCGTTTGAAATTTGAAAACTATCATCATCATAAAGGGTTTAAAGGTTTATGAGCTATAGGGGGTTAATTATTAGAGTTATAATAGCTATGTTGGAGTTTCTAGTGGCTATGTGTTAAGAGTTATAAGATTTAAGGGTTATGAGCGAGTAATAAAATTTTGAGGTTATACATATTAAGGCTTAGACTAAGTGGGTTATATTATGGGTTAATATAAGTGTTAGGGATAGATAGGGGTTATATGGATTATATATTAGGGGTTAGATGGGCTCACAACCCTCACCAATCACTTCTAGTTATAAGATAAAATCCCTCTCCTATAAGATCAATACTTGCTAAAACCTCTGTATCGACTCCTTTGTATGGGGGAGTTCCCACACTTGAACATATTGAGATCTTATCAACTAAGCATTAGAGTCATAACTTGTTACATTAGGAAGAACATCCCCCCTCGTATTAGGATTTAGAAGAAAGACCCTTTAAACTCATACATTTTTATGGGGATTACAGACATTAATCATAAAAAAAAATCTGTTTAGATTTTATATTTTATTTTGTGCTTATGAATTCTAACTATTATAAGAATAAAAATTTAGATAAAATTTGTCCTTATAATGGATTAGAACATTATATTTCTAGTTTTAGAACATTAGAAAATTTTGTTTGGTTTTGACATCTTAAATGACCATTGACCAAAAATATTGGGTCATAGACCTTAAATTGTAACTCTCAATTTTGTCACACATAGCAGTCCCATAGATAATTCTCATAGCCAAAAGTACTTAAACTTCAAGAAAAATAAACCTTGAAAATAATTGTAAATCAACAAACCTTGTGGCCCAACTATGTGCCTATGCGTGTAGTGAGG
>LPNX011131542.1:0-5000 GCA_001517045.1 Pseudotsuga menziesii | reverse complement strand
CCCCGACCCTCACACAGGAGAAGAGGACGCGACGAACACCACAATACCAAAGGGCAACAACCCCATGAACATGAACAGTAACAACAATGCTGAAGTTAAAACAAGCTCAACATAATGCATACTAAGATGCATAAAACATACAATGATACAATCCATCATACAAGATGCATAATTCATCAACATACAAAAATGCAGAGTTCTCAATCATACAACGGAAGCAAACACACAAACATTCCAACATTTAACATGTTCATTATAATTCATAAAATAGTAATGAAATAGTCATGAATACTTATCTTTGATGAAGAACTTGTCTGCAACCAGCTACGTCACTGCAACGTTCCACCCAACCATAGGCCAGCGTGCTCATCAATCTCTCAGCAACACTACCACCCCCGAGCTGGGCATGATTCCTCAAGGAATAAGGGAACAAACAGGCTTGCACATAGCCAAGGTTTGCCAATACATAGCCAAACCCAAACCATAGGGTTCACCAGGTTGTCAAGGAGCTAGGATAGGCTAAATGCCAAGCTGGTGACCTCAACACCAATCTCCTCATGCATCTCCAGCCTCTAGTCTTACTCACAACAGTCCAAAGACCAACCACTGCACACCGCAGCAACACAACCCACTCCGGCTCTGTGATGAAGGCAAAGACAACCGGGGATGGTCCCCAAACAGAAGATGACACACAGTTCAAGCCCAGAGGGCAATTCAGAGTTGTTCTTGGCCCTAACGTGGCCAAAACAACTCAGCTGCAACCCAAAACCAGGGTACTTCAGTAGCCACAAACCCACAATGAATGATAGCAGCAATCCACAATTCCAAAACAGGGAAAACTAAGCCAACAGTTGTGGAAATCAACAGCCCACCGCACACACAATTCCTCAAGGTAATGACTGGGCAACTTACACAGTCCCAAACAAAGGAGAAGCCAACTTCCAGCATTGACAGAGGGGAACTCAACCAACGGATTGGAAATCCACAGTGGCCCAAAACGAATTTGAGCACCACAACCAAAAAAACGCAGGGAAGACAACAGTCCCAAAACGTAATCAGTGAGCATGGCTCACAACATGTGGAAAAACAACAACCCGTCCTTGGGAAATGAAGTCACCAGGAAAACATACCTCGACCACGCTGAGGAAGAGATTATAGCCTCCCAACCTGTTCGTTGCGTGCACAACCCAAAATGAATTCCCCGACTAGTGCGCGAGGAAGAACAGGACAAACAATCCTCGCTTGCGCGTGAGGAGAAACGAACAGACCACAATCGTGGGGAAACAACAGACCATCCGAAATCTGGGGAGAATGAACAGACCACAAATAGAATGGCTCTGCTTATGTGTGCAGATGAACAGACCCCTCTGCGTGAGGAAGGTGAACAGACACCCGAAAATCATGAACGTCTCCGCACTATGGTGGGAAGGTGAAAAACCATGAGAGAACACCCGTATGCGTGAGGATGAGCAGTCTGGAATGGAAGAATCGAGAATCATGGAGGAGTGGGTCAATGCCCCCTCTGCCCATGCGACGTGAGGAGGAAGAATCCGCTGGTGGAGTGGGCACGTGGGCAAGGGACTGACAGTCCTGCCACCCCACTCCCCAAAACAATAACTACCCAACTAACAAAACAAAGCATTGAAGAGGTTGACAAGGGAAGATGGCAAAGAAACAACAAGGTGGTAACACATGGGTTTTTCCCGCATAGACCAAGGTTTAACATCCCCCACACCCTTATCCTTTGGAATCATGCCCTTTTCATTCAACATTGCACTGCCGTAGCTGGTTGTGGTTTATTTTTAATTGATGTGCGTATTTACAAGATTCCAAATTATAAGGTGCTACATAGCACGATAGACCATCGAGAACTACCCCTATTGCCAAAACATACACAACCAAATCGATGGTGGGGCTTTTGCCTTAGCTCCTCACCACGATTAATTACAATATATACATCATGCAAACGGGGTCAAAACCGGGGTGTGACATTCCCCTCCCCCTTGGAATAACACCATCCTCGGTGTTCCATCACATATATACAATACATATACAATTGCACATCAAAATTTCAAAATTTGCAGATCTGTTCCACGTTCAACCATCTACTTTGAACGTTCACGACCAAGCCCCCTCGGCTTCCACGGACTTGTCCTGCTGGTTCTCAGCTTCCAGCTCATCCCGAAGTCTAGGAACTTTGCAGCTATTGCCCTCATCATGTTCCCTCATTGGGCAGTCCCGATGTAAATGATGTCCTTCGCATCTTCAGCATTGCACTAGCTGCTTCATCTTTACCTGCTCAATTTCCTTTGAGTCTTCGTGCCTGGACCGTTTCTTATCGGGCCGCTTGGACAATTGTCCCATTGCTGATCCACCTTCCTTTCCTTTGCTGATTGCTCCCAGAAGGCCTTTCACCTCCCTTTGCAAACCAATAGAGTCTTGCAAAATATGGTGGTTCATTTCACTCTGCCTTTTCTGTATCTTGAGCATCTCCCCAAGATTTTCTTGGGTCTTGGCAATCACGTGAAGGAGACTTCCAGCTAAGTCCAACAACTTTTGATCTACTGCCATGATCAATGTGCACCACCTGGTTTCACTTTTCTCACCTGTGAAATGCACCATTGAAATTCTATCAGACCAAGCATAATATAGACATTAAAATCAGTCTATTAATTACCCAATTGGCATGACAGCCCAAGTCTCATCAAGGAGGCTTTCATATTTTTCATGCCTTCCCCAACAGGCACATGAGCTCATTCATGTCCATTCCTGGGCAGGGAATTAACCACTCCATCATTCACAATTTACCTTCAGCAAAACACACATTCCATTTTCAGTCATACATGCATTCAACAATCTTTTGTTTTCACAATATATATATATATATATATATATATATATATATATATATATATATATAATTAAAAGGGCAAGAGAGAGCAACAAGAGTTTTTCCCCTCTTTGTTTTGTTCCATCCTGGAACCCACACCAACGCTATGGATTTTCATGCTCTCAGCCTCTTTCAATTCATCGTGAATGCTGGACCAATCTGTCTTGGTCATGACACTTAGTGTCTTCGGTCCATTTCAGACCTCTAAACCATGGAGTCTCTCCACATGGTTTGTCTCGGCTACTAGGACCTCCACAGTCTTACTAGCACCTTTTTCATTACCGCTCATTCCGAGCTCTCTAGGACAGTCACATGTCCACATGCACCCCTAGGATGCTCTCACAGTCCTCGCTCCCAGCGATACCTATATCCAAACATTGAATAGATTCACATGTTTAGTTTATTCTCATCGGTTTCATCTCTAGAACAAGAGCTTAAAACATCATAACCAAATCATATACACATGTACATTCATAAGCAAAATGATCCAATACTTATCTGTATTGTGCGTTTCCTCATTGGTCCACAGGATCCTGCTTCACTTTGCAAGCCTTGGGATCGCCTATGGACTTGGATGTTAGGTCAGCACGCAGGCTACTTCCACAACATCAAATAATTAATGTCCAGCCAGTACATCCACATGTTGAATGGGCTTGGAACTTTACCACGACCATTTCCAGGTCTAGGATCTACTATGGATCCCCAGGCATATAACAGTCCAACATACACTTATACGAACATACACTTATATCAACAATAACCGTTACTCCACAACCCCTCACAACAACCATTTACCTTTTACCTTTAGGGTGCAACACTCAACTGCATCTATTTAGCCTGTCAACACAAGCAATATAAGCAAACTCATCAGCGTTATTGCTCTAAAACTGTAACCATATTTCATATCATTCACTACCAAGTATTGAGACACCAGGAGTGCGTCCACTCCCTAGGGTGTAATCAATATTGAAAACCCTTTTATGATCCGACATCGGGAAAGTGTGCACCCCTTTCCGATGTTAGCCATGTAGGCCCTATTCATACTCAAGCAATCGGTCATCATGGAAATAAAATCAAAACATGTTTTGCATATGGAATTTTAACAATTTGACATGCATATTCTTAGCTAGGGTCACAGAACACTTATCCATTTGTCGACGCAGTATGCCTTTGTTAAGGAGAAATGGGGCTCCCTTCTCTAAGTTGACAGTCCCTCGGTTAGCCATCCCAACTCCTTTTTACAGTTCATATCCACACATGTCTTACCAACATAATCTATACCATATCACTCATGTTGCTTACCAAACATGCAGTGCAGATGAGACATTTCCAAAATGTCCAATGGAGTTTCACCCGAAACCCATTTCCAAAATTAGGGAAAACCTTCCCATGTAGTTTGGCTCCTGCAAGCCATCACACATGATCCTCCTGCAGTGTGTACCCCTGGCACATTCATCAATTATCCAAACAGTCAATCATTATCTGATAATACAGCCCAAATTGATTGTTACATAACCAAGCAATTACATTAGTAATTAAATTCAATAAGAATTTGCAATTCTGTCTACTACAGAAATTGATTTGCTTAGTAATGAGGTGATCCTCATTCGTGGGTCTCTTGTAAGTAGCACTACTATTCCCATTATAATTTTTTTTTATTCTTACTAGCATAACATGAATACCCACTTACAATGCGTCCTCCTGACACAATCTTATGCAAGCCAACAGTGATTAGTAGTCGTTAGCAATTTCTTAAATCAGAAATTCACAATTCAAATTTAACAACCCATTATGCATACCAACTATTTTCACAACCATGAGACTCTTCTCATAAGGTTTGGCTCTTTCACATGGTAGGTTCCGGCATTTGTCATGGTATTACTCTCATTGCCATGCTCTAAATAATCTACCTGAAACCTGAGCTTCAATCAAGCAAACACTTGGTAAGTCTGGATGCATATAACCTTTTCATTACTACAACCATCACTGAAACATTTTCAGAATTTATAAAATTCAAATACTTCCAGCTATTAGTCACATCAATATTACCAAAACTCATTTACTTCATGCAATCATTATCATACTAACATTTGCAAGGCATAGTCACATC
>LPNX011131527.1:2574-110568 GCA_001517045.1 Pseudotsuga menziesii | reverse complement strand
ATATTTCATTATAATATGTGATTTGCCTAACCTGCATCTTTATATATGAATCATACTGTATATTGGAAGAATCTTTGTTAACAGGTTGAAGGAGGAACTGTCCTGGAGATTGTAGAAGTGAAGCAAAGAGGAAGGAGTTAGCTTGGATCAACCTTAGTTTATTACAAGTAAGTTCCTGCTACTTCCCTATTTCCTATTTGTGCTTTTATAATCAAATTGTCTGCAAGGTCATAGTATGTTGGTAACCCCTAGACCTATGTTATTAGGTGAATTATCCATTACAACAAGGTAAGACGATTAGTGTAGTTGAAACCTTTTCTGGGGCCATCCAACTCTTTAGCCCTTTTATCACTACTTTGCATGATTTTGTAATATATTTGATGGTTCAAATATTAGCTAGTGGGAAAAAAATTTCAAGTATTAATGAACCATAATGCATGTTGGTTCATAACATAACAAAGGCTTGAAAATATACTACGTATAAAAATGGTACGTATAAAAATGGCACTAGAACAATCTCAAAATGAGAAACTGGATTATATATATATGACACCCTAAAATGAGAAAATGGATTTTTTTTTCCAAAGGAAAAAAGCCATTTACAGAAAAGCATATGCAGATACTTGCATTCAAAAAACTGTTGTGATAAAAAACAAATCTGCCATTCTAGTAGTGAGCCATAAACAGGTCAAAAAATATATGTATTGTCAATAGTGCTGAGACATCATATGCTGTGAAAAAAAATAGATATGCTGCCATATTTGCTGTCATCCAAAGAATAACAAAAGTCATAAGTAGATGCATCTATGTATTCCAAAATAACAAAAAAATAAGCCTGTTGTTCCATAGATATCTGATAAGCTGTTGTAGAAAGTCCAAGGAAGTAAGTAGGACAAGCCAATATCTACAAAAGCTAAGTCGATGAAGGAGGTGGCTGCAGATCCATAAAAGGTCGATGATAAAATTCATAGATATCAACCTCTTTTGTTTCCCAAAACTTCCAAGTTCCATGCTGCATCAAGAGACCCTCCTTTCAGAGACGACCAACTTCAGTGTTCCTTTCCCTGTATACATGTCGTCAAGTAATGAAATCAAAATTTGTCTTGAGCCTGCAAACCTCTTCAAAAAGACAAAGTAGAGAAATGTTTCTGCAATTCTAAATTCTATTCACCCAGTTGATCACAATAAGAGAGTCCCCAAATATTTGCAAACAATTACAACCTTTTTCCAAAGCGAAGCAAAGAAGGAGTTTTAGTGCTAGAAGTTCCACATAGTTATTGGTTCCTTCCCCTAGACCCATCTGAAATTTGAAATGATGATATTCGGTTAAATATAAAATAGCTCCTCCCCCACAATTGTGCTCTTGGGATGCACCATCAAAAAAATCCCAGGGGAAAGAGTGATCAATGGATTCTTCCACAATAACACGGATTGCAGGGGCATATTTGATTTGTGGAAAAAAGGACAAACTGTCTAATCCCTGCTTTGTTAGGACTTCAGTTGAGGAAGCCTTCTCTTGAAAAATAGAAGCATTCTGAGAAAGCCAAATGCCCCAGATAAGAATGAGCAGTAGAGCTTTTATATGATCAAGATGTTGGGAAGATGACCATGCATGCCATGCATCGTCAAGGGAGAGACCATGCCAATCTAGCCTAGAGTTAAGCATGGATTAAGAGTGAACCCATACCTGAGATGAGAAAGGGCAAGAGATGAAAAAATGAGTAATATTTTCCTTCGCATTCTTGCATAAGGGATACCAACCCAGCCCTTCCAAATGGCATTTTTGCATTCTATCCCAAGTAGGAATTCTTCTTGCCAGAGCAAACCACATAAAGAGCTTTGTTTCCAAAGGGAATTTTAGCTTCTAGATATTTTTCTACCACCACAAAGGTTCCTCATGATGATTGACAATGCTTAGATGCTAATAGACAGTCTTGGGTGTATAATAACCATGAGCAGCAAATTCCCAAACAAGTTCGTCTAGGGAATCTATGAGCCTAATATGAGAGGTTCAAAGGGCGTTTAAATACCAGTTCCAATCTGCATTCCAAAGATCTGGAAGATCTATATCCCTACGACCTTTCCAACCCTGATGCCATATGTTTGTGGAAGCTGGGGCACTAAATTGATTGAGATGGTAAAAACCTTTGTGATTTAAGAGAAGGATGAGATGTTGAGGGATAAAGTGGCGTTGTTGGATTCTATCCCAGGGATCTGCTCCAAGTATAAATTTTGATCCATTCCCAATTTTTCAGGCCAGCCCACTGTGAATAAGAGGAAAAGAATTGTAGATAGCTTTCCAAATTATTGACCTCGAGGAAGGGGTTGAGAATCTTGCATTTATGATCCAATGCTCAATAGAGACAAGGGATATGTATTTTTTATAGACCACCTTAGTCAAGAGGCTACTAGTAGAGAGTAGACGCCAGCTTG
Source organism: Pseudotsuga menziesii (assembly GCA_001517045.1). NCBI lineage: Eukaryota > Viridiplantae > Streptophyta > Pinopsida > Pinales > Pinaceae > Pseudotsuga > Pseudotsuga menziesii. The sequence goes on along the minus strand of LPNX011131527.1, from coordinate 108,135 downwards.
CTTTTGCAGTGAGGGATTTTACAAAATTCACTAAATTTTTGAGACTGCCCCACCTTAGGGATTTTGGTTTGGCAATCTGATCCCATTTCACCCAGGGGAGGAATTTATGATATTTTTTCCTCGGCCAAAGAAATCCTGAGCAGATTTTCTTGGATTTATCCAAAATAGATTTAGGTATCCAAGCTAAATCCATCCAATAAACAGGAATACTTTCAGTACCAATTTGGATAGAACTAATCTTCTGGCTCTAGAAAGCCATCTATTGCACCAAAGGTTGACTCTGGGATCCAGCTTGGCTAAGAGCCATGTCCAATATTCCTTTTTGTAGTAATTCAGTTTTAACTTGAAACCCGAATACTTGAGGCATTCCTCCATAGGAATAACTGAAAAAGGGAAGAGGGTTGAAAGACTCCTTAGAACCTCATTCTCCAAATTGACAGGTGGGAGAGTAGATTTGTGCTCGTTCAACTTCATCCTTGTGGCTTTACAAAAGAGCTAAAGAATATGAACTAGTCTTCTAGCATATCTGAGGGAGTCATTGTAGAATATGAGAATGTCATCCACAAACATCAGATGGGTGATGTTCAGATTTGCTGCAATCTTAATCCCTTTAAACAACACTCTCCTTTTTGCATCCAGTAAGGATCTGCTTAGCCCTTCTTCCACAAGTAGGAAAAGTTAGGGAGAGAGGGGGAAACCTTGATGAAGAGCTCTCTCTGAGTGGAAAAAAGGGGAGGTTGATCCATTTATCAGCACAACAAAAGAGATCGTGGTGATACAAGAGAAAATCCACGTGATAAAAGCATAATTGAAACCCAAATGTGTAAGGATCAATATTAAGTACAACCAACTTACCTTGCCAAAAGACTTTGATAGATCAATCTTTAGGATTGATCCTTTTAGTTTCTTGAGTTTTAGACTATGCATCCCTTCTTGCGCTACTCCAATAACTTCATGAATTTGTCTGTTTTCAAGAAAACCAAACTGCTCCGTGGAGATGATTTTCGAGAGGAATTTATTGAAACGTTGTGCAATGATTTTTTCTACCACTTTGTAGGTGATATTGCATACGGAGATTGGCCTAAAATCCTCCAAACAGTCTGTATTTTCATATTTTGGGATTAAAGCTATGAAAGTCGAGTTGAGTGGAGGATGTAAAAAACCATTTACTCTAGATTCTTCAACTTGCTGGAATAGATCAGGACCGATTGTGTCATAGGAAACTAGAAATAATTCTACAGTCCATCTGTTTGGGCCAAGGATTTTTTCTTTCTGAAATCTGTGTAAAGTTTCTTTCAGCTCCTCTTCTGAGACTTCTTCGATGAGATCCTGATTATGTTCCTCATAGATTCATCCTAGGAAAACCTAAGATATATAGATGACCTCAGTGATTGTGTCCTGATTATCTGCCTTAAAGAGAGTTTCAAAGTAAGATTTGCTGGTCTATGCTACATCTTCAAAAGTGGAAACCCGCTCATTGTTGGAATTCTTAAGCTCCCAGATAGTGTTTTGCATCTTCCTCCCTTTCACAAATGCTTGAAATTTTTTTGTATTGTCATCTCCACTAGCCAACCAAATAGCTCTGCTTTTTAGTCTCAAAACTTCTTCCCTTTCCTTAAAGATCTTAGTTCTTTTTGATTCAAGGAAGATCAACTTTTCTTTTTTCAGCCTGAGTAAGGAAGCCACCCCCTCGACATTTTGAATTTCTGCAAGTCATCCTTCTATTTGAATAATGGCTTGATCATCTAAATATGATTTGGTATTTTCCTAGGATTTGAGAGTAGTCTTTACACAAGCCATATTTTGAGCAAAATGAGTAGCAGTATGATTCCCTTCATCTGCAATGTAGGGGATCCAATTGTTTTGGATCAAATTAAGGACATCTTCATTTTTTAGCCAAGATACACACAACTTAAAAGGACTGGCATGATTTTTGGGGTTTCTTAAAATTTCAAGACAAATGGGAAGATGATCTGAGACTCCTCCAGAATCAACCCATTGTTTGATCATCAGGTCCAAACTCAACATTCTTTCTTCCAGAAGGAACCTATCAAGTATTTTTTTCTATTATATCTTCTTGATTTCTTTGATTTGTCCAAGTGGGATTGGGTTTTAAGGGATCAAGATCCACTAGATGAGAGGCTTGAAGAAAGTGGGAAAAATAAGATGCCAAAGGGTTTGCTCTTTCCCTTGGACCCCAAAATTCATGAGTGCCTAAAGTGAAATTAACATCTCCTCCCAGAACAACATTTTCACCTTTTACATCGGGTAATTTTGTAGAGAACTGAAAAACTCGACTCTATTATTATAGGGACCATAGATATTTATAATGTTCAGGAAAAGATCTGCTTCAACCCATATTTCCTGTATTCCCAAACCAATGACAACTTCCCAAGAATTTAAACACTACACCATGGATTGATTCCAACCAATTGCTAATCCACCCGAATGACCTCTAACACTTTGAGAAACAAAAGAGAAATATTTCAAAATAGAAGTTAGCAAAGTTGTAACCTTGACTTCAGCTCCCATTGTTTCCTGAAGGAGGATTACATCTGGTTTGTGCACCAGAATAATCCTCTTCAAGGCAAGTTTCTTCCAGGTACTTGCCAAAAACCCCTGCAGTTTAGGGAGAGAAGTTTCATTGAGGAACCCCTGCTGGGGATTGCATTGCTCTAAGTACCCCAAAAATTGTTTTATGTCTTCCATTTACTTGATCCCTAAGTAATTTTTGTTGTGCAAAAGAAAAGTGTGAAGGTATTCCACGACCTTTTCCTTTGTGGGGAAGGCTAGGGTTTTCTCCTAACCCTAGAAAGGGAGGGATTGAGTTAGGTAAAGCTGAAATGTCCCTTGACCTAAGATGAAAACAAATTGTTGTGGTGGAGGAGGAGTCAGGAGAGGAGGTCTATGGAGCAGAGGGAAAAACAAAAGGGGCAATGGTATATAGGGGAGGGGAAAAAGGGAGTGCTACCTGATGAAGAGGGGTAGAAAGAGATTCTGAAACAACAACTGGAGAATCATTCAAATGTAGATCGTTCAATTTCATATTCAAAGGGGGGTCTGTAGGATTACCTTTGAAAAGTGTCTGATTCCATTGTTGAAAGGTGTCTTCCTCCAGTTTTGTGAATTCTTCTTGATGAGTAGTTGCCTCAGGGAACTGATCCCGATCAATATCCTAGAGAGGAGGAACTTCTTCATGCAACCCTTGAGGGGGTCTGTTCAGTGATCTGAGTCGCGTCCTCCCTTAAGATCCATATTTTTTGTGATGGGGATTTTGTAAACCCCAAGTGACAGTTTTTTTCTATGTGTCCTGTTGCTTGGAAATGGTGACATCTAAAGGGAATCCCCTCATATTCCAGAAGTTGCTTCCTAATAGAATCACCTTAGATAAGATTAATGTTTTCTGGGAGATTTGTTCAAATGTTTAAAGAAACAAGTATCCGTGCTACCATTTTCCTTCTTGTCTTCAAAAAAGAAAGATCGGCCTCCAAAAAGACTCCGAGTGCATGAACCAAATCGCGAAGTGAGTTTGGATTCCAAAATTCCCAGGGGAGTCTCGAAAGACACACCCACACTGACATAGTGTCCATTCTCTCACTACCCGCAAAAAAAACATGAGTCCATTTTTTTTAACAGAATAGGAACAACTCCATAGCTCCATTATTTCACAAGAACTTCTCAACATCACTTACACAGTTGAATCTAAAGCCAAACCATCTCTTTGTAAGGGAATCCATTTTCGGTTCATAATTGAGAAAACTTGACCAATTCTTCTTGATCTAAATTTCCATATCCTCTGAGTTAGGGTTTCTCCCATGAATTTTCCCCACCAGTGTAGCGTCCTCCATAGCCCCAATGTCCTCTATCGAAATGTTGACACTGCATATGAGATTAAGAGGCCCACTGGTTGAGGAGAGACACTTGTTCTTTTTTTTTGCTAGGGCTCTTTGATAAACCCCTGCTGTCATCTTGTATTTCTGCTTATGGCTCCTTGGTGCTTCTGTCTGATCCTGAATCAGGTGGAGTCCCTAGAAAATTATTTGGCCACAAAAAAGAAGCAATGAAACCCTCTATACTAAAATTGTCCCCTTCTTCTGTGGCCAACAAAGGAGGCAAAGCAGGTGGATTTGGACGAGATCCCAATCATCCCAGTTCCAACAAATCCAAATCGTTGTACAGAACTTGTTCATCATTTGAAATAAGGTTCCAGAGTGGTTCTAAGAAGGGTTTTGTATGAATGATAGTCATGTCCCCAGAGAGTGTAGACCCTCTTTCTTCAGAAAAACTTTGAGGAAAAAAGGAGAGAGGGTTTCCCCCAAGCGTCATATTTAGAGGTCTTACTGCTAGAGGTAACAACGACAGTTCTTCTGGGTGTTGCAGCAGGAGATCGAATGGGTCACTATTCAACCCAGATGCCATTGAGGAAACAATCGTTGCAATGGTCCTAAGTGTTAGTATTCTCGGTTCCTCTCGGTTGATTCCAAAATTACTGACTGCGTGGGTGAAAGAGGAGGTGAAAACTGCTTCATCCTACCACGGGTCACTCGAATAATCCACCAATTCCTCCCCTATATCCATGTGCCAGTGTTGAGTCAACTAAACAGAGAGGAAAATCCTAACACAGATCTAAAGCCTCAGGTTTTCAAGAGATGCAAGCTGTAGCACCGAAGGGTTGCCAGGCTATCACCATTATACCATTAGTATTCATTTACCATATCATCATGCTTAATTTTAATATACTTAAAATGAGAAAATGAATTATATATATATATTACACCCTAAATCTTGTACACTCTTGGTTATGCCCAAAAACCTAAGCTTTTCTATGCTGCGACGATTGTATGGGCATGCCCCATTCCTTCGAAGACTAATATAAATTTGGAAAGACAAAGAATGTTTTTAAATAAGTCAATTGGTATCGTATTAGCCAATTAAAAAAATTATGTAGTATAGAATTATTGTAAAAAACGATTATGTCAATGTATACTTAATAATTTAATTCAAATTCAAATTAAATTAACTTATTAATTTGGTTCTATAAAGGAATACACACACACATACACACAATATTATACAATTATTATCTTATTAGTCGTTGTGTCGAGTTTAAGTAAGTATCCACGAGGGATTTGAACTCATAACCTTCCACTTACAAATTCTCATTACCAATTGATCCAACATGCGTAGGATAGAGTTCAAGTATAAGTTTAGTTCACTGCAACTTATCCCTTAAATATTTTATTACAATTTAATTAGTTTATTAATTGCTTGAAATAAATTATGACTATGTATGGTAAGGTATAAGTTATATTGTTAATACTTTCTATAAGATATTGGTACAATTTGAATGATTTACAAACTGCATAAAATTGTTCAAAGTTGGAGTTGTTAGTCTCATTAAAATAGTCAAAAGTATGGATGAGCAATTGAATAGTATTCGTCATATAATTGCGTCTAATGTTCGACCAAAACCTAAGAATTAATTTCATGATTACATTTACCAAACAAATAGGAAGCATAATCTCCGGCTTTGCAAAAGATATCCATTCTCAAATATGGGACTTTTCTCCTTAATTGAAATTCAAGCTAAAATTAGTGTTGTTATTGATTGAATTTTCTTCATTAATTTTATCATATCATCAATGAAGTACCATGGCCTATGGCATGTTCATTAGGTTGACCTTTTTGTTTTCAAATTTGAGCTTATAGTTGGTCAAATTTATTACATGAACCATGCAAATATATATGGTTCCCTATAAATTGAAGCATGGTATCACATAATTCAATATCATTTGGATGCTTGACCAAACCTCTATTAAGAAAATAGAGAACCCCTATGATATTGCGTCAATTTGTTAAAGATACTTTTAACAAACATAGTGATATTACTTTTACAAGAATAAATGTTTGTTTCATGTGCACATTNATAATAATAATAATAATAATAATAATAATAATTCGACTCTCTATGTGTCTTGAAGCCTTAAAATTACATAGAAGTGAAAATATACCTCTCCCTTGCCCAATACGCCCAATGGCTACACCACCACATACATTTATAAAGAATGGAGTAATAGAATGCTGCCATCATTTGTGCGGTAGGTTCCCCTTTTTATTTATTTTTGAATAATGTTCTTTAAAATAATTAGAGTATAGATAATAACAACAACAAAATGGTATAGTTCTTACCTTAAGAATTAATATATTCTTGCAAAATGATGAGTAATCGTGCATAGAATGACTAAGACTCTAATTCATTAAGCCTCAAAAAATGATTTAAATGTTTTGTTACTTTGATAAATATGGAAATCCAAAAGGTTTCAACATCTTATATATGAGTTGATGGTGTAGGACCTTCATCCTTCTTGTTATAAAAAGAAAAGACTATAAGTATAGGATTGTTGACATATTGGGAAAACTCATGATCACCCAATAAACAATATCTGATTAGCTAAATAACCATATCAGGAATAGGTTGACAACATAGTGAAACTCACTCTCGAAGGTTAGTAAACTATGTATAACAAGTTATACATGTTTGGTGGTATCGAATGTTATATCGAATATAATTGACCACATCTAAAGTGATTTGTGAAAGACACTAAATTATTCTCTTTTAGTGAGTGACTATGAACCTACAAGGGATATCTCAATGATAGGTTAACAATTTTTGGGTAATTTATACAAGTTAAGGATATTTAGAGATATTCCTCTACCGATTACCATCTACTTACACATGGGACCCTTATTTTAGAGGGATCAAGATTAGGATAAATCGGTGGAGGTTAAACACGATGCACTGAATTAACATGCATGCCTAAAATCTAGATGAATGATTCTTAACTGATGAATTAGCTTCCTAGTCAAAATTTTACAACCTATTTTTACAATTTTTCAAAGGGAAAAATTGTATTGCAAACCAATAACCAAATGAATGGCAACTAAATCAAAGGTTCCCTATAAGGCTAAAAAAATAAATGAAAGAAATAGGATGTATTTTGATGGAGGGAACTCTTGATTTGACACACAAGCTAATAGATGGTGAAGCTCTTTGAAGGCTTAACACCTTACTTGGAGAATCTCTGTATAATAAATCATTATTTAGAGATGCACTTTACTATGGCATTGAATGGTATTTTTATTATATTGTCTCATACATTGTCTGTAATTACGTTTTTCTTTGTTATGCTACATTATTATCCTATGCTACTCTTGAGGTTGATATGAGGAAGATGTTTTTTTGAGGATTGTATTTTGTATTTAGGAGGGTATCATGCTACCTTATGTGCTTGTGAAGGGTTTAGTTATATAAGATAGTTTCATGATGGCATTGCTCATGTTTTTCTTTCATCTAATATATGTTGCGCAATAAACTTTATCAAGTCTTGTTATCATGTGTAATTGCATCACAATATGTCCCATCATAGACAAAGGAGTAATTGATCATGATAACAATTTACAACTGCTTATAGTTTTAAGTTTTTATGATGGTTAAGGTGGTGAACATGATTGAATATTAAATAAGAAGAATAACTGGTGGTTTTACATGTAAATTTATAATAATGAGGTTTGACAAAGTTACAATATCTAGTCATGATGATAAGGGCATACTTTATTGTAATGTAAGCTTGCGTATGGTAACTTGTGCTTATTGATTATCCTTATAATTTTGAGTAAGTTATTAGATATATGACTTATTATTCTGGTATGATGCTTAGCATATTTTGTATTTATAGTATGAAATATTTCCACATAGTATGGCTATTATTTTATAGGATGTCACTTATGATGATATAATCATATTTTGATTTAAATCATTACTGCTTATGGATACCCATAAATTTGTTGCTATTTTATGTTAGCATACAAATTACACTTATTTATATCATGTTGTTTATATTGTTTTGAAATTGTCACCTTATATTAAGTGAAATAATGAATTAATAGTAATGGCATGACAATATTTCAAGCTTTAATTATTACATAATAATGCATATTGGAAAAAGCAATGTGAGAATGAATGATATTAATTGATTCATCATGATAGTTTGCACATAATTATGATATGATGTTTTCAACATTGCATATGGAAATTGATGATATGGTTTGTGCTATCCTATTATTGTATTGGCATCATGAATCAATTGAGTAATAAATGTTGATTCATGATCAGTATTATTGACATGTCAAAACATCATGCTTTAAATGATTAAATTGTTACATCTTATTATTTGATGAGATATGTGAGAAGGAATTATATTATATTGACTTACAAGATGAGTACTAATCACCGTCTTGGTGGAGTGAAACTATGTCCCTTGATTTTCTTAGTAAATATGATGTGATGTAGTAACTTCTCTAGCTTTGTTGATACACTATGATCATAAAACAAGGTGATATTGTATGTTGACTTGTTTTTCGATGATCAATGATTGACTATATGATTGTGAGTGGAAATGTTACATGAATCCCACTCTGAGGCCTTCGAGGCCAGGTCATTTTAGAAACCACGGTCTCGTGGGAGACCATAACGACAAGGGAGTATGGGTTGGGGACAAAATCACTCAGTAATACCATGTCAGCTATGGTTTTGATGCTTGGTTGAGCAAAATTTGGTGCGGCCAGTGAGATGACCAGAGGAGACCAAAATCTGGTGTAGCCGATGAGGTATAATACTAAAAGTCGAAAGCTTAAGGTACACTAGCCGTAGATGGAGGTATATGGAGAATAAATTCCGATGCCTAGGGTTGGAGGCCTTGGAGGGATATGGAGGGATTCAGGTCCAATTTTCTGAGATGCCTAGTTTACCAAAATATGGTGTGGCCGATGAGGTGACCAGATGTGATCAAGATTGGGTGTGTCCGATGAGGTCAAAATGGATACTAGAAGTAGACCAAAATCCAGTGCGACAAATGAGGTCCATAGCTCGGTTTAGCAATAATGATAATCATGAAGCTTGTGAAGCCTACTGTATTGTCCGCAGACATGTTACAGTACAGGTCCTGTAATATGGAGAGCCAGACCACCCAAAGTGTTGGTGTAGATGGTTATGGAGGTTGTGTTATCCCTAAAGTTGAACCTAGACTATGGGGGGGTTCAAGCTTAAGGAAATCTTGTTTAAAAATGTACAAATAAAATGAAATCAAACTGAAGACATAAGCTGGTATGAAACCAAGGCTAATGGAACTATAAAGAACTAGGCTAATATAATATGAAATATGTAAGTGAAATCAAACAATGATTGAAGAAATAGGCTAATATAAAATCAAAGCTATTTGTACAGATCACACAATTATAAGTGGACTAAACTGGTACGAAATCAAAGCTGTAAAAAGGAATCACACAGTTTACAATAAACTCAGCTGGTATATATATCACACACTGGTATAATATAAGTATTTGTAAGAAAATCAAAGCATTGATGAAAATGCAGGCTGGTAGATCAATCAGAGCTGCAAGATAATCCACAAAAAATGTATAACATAAGACAAAATGCACAGTTCAATAATCAAGGTTACTATGATCATAAATACAAGAAGTGAAACTGCCTCTGTCTCTAGAAAATATAAGGATAATTGTATTTCCCAATAAGAATTAGTGCAATGGGATGTAATGGACCATATGCATAACAAAATTATCATAAAAACAATTCATAACATACAGAAGCAAATCATCATCATGTTTCATTCAAAAATAGAACCTGTACAGAAGCTGCATAAATTCTATGTCATACAGGCAATGCTCCAAACAGGGCTTGCATTCTCCAAAATTGCCAACTTGTCCCATCTGCTTCCTTATGAAAGGAAGAACTCTCCCTCTATTACATATAAGTTTTTACATTTTATAGATAAACTGAATTCTCAAAAAAAAATTTGAGATCCACAATTTTAGGATCGAATATTTCAACAATAGTTACAAATTATACTGACAAAAATAGTAACTTGGCATTTAATTTATTCCTTTGATTCATCAAAATCGATCTGGAAGATAATCACCAGCTGAAAATTCTGTAACTGAATCCAAGAAGAGGAATCAATATTTATGTATTTGTTTCTTTAATAAATTCCTCCTGGTGCCACATGTTTATTGGGTACCCTGTATTCTTGCAAAATTTGACTACTGATCCTGTGTCTTCAGCTTCGATCATGCCCTTGTGGAAGCAATTCACTATTTTGGGGAATTTAGTACTTTTCCCACTGATATGCATCGTGCATGGAAAATAGAAATTCTATTTTAAGCCATTATTCCTTGCTAACAATTATTTCTCGGTATCAAATCTAGAAACTCTTATGCCTGGAAATCTACATCTGAAGTTGACCTTAATGATGGCTAATGATTAATCTTCTTGAAAATATGGGAATGATTTTATTGTTATCCGGGATCTTCTTTCATCCTTCTCAAACATCTGGAAATTTGGAGCTGACTTGCCAACGCTCTTCATATCAATTCACTTGTATCATTGAGTACTCCTTAAAAATATAAATAAAATCCCTCTAAAAATGATCTGCCACTGATCCATTTTAAATTCTCTTTACTGCTCAAAGATTTTAACTAAATCCCTGATAATCTGGAAATTATAAAATCTATCCTCTGTCAATTCCTTAATGCCAAGTAGCAATGGACTACCACATTTACATGAACCGACTCATTAGGGTAGTGTGGAGTATTGAAAATAAGAGCATAGGATCCTTCAAGTCGCCTCATAACCTCCATAACAACTTGGATGAAAGGAACATTCTCACTACCTTCTCCATCATTCGTCGTTTGCTCTGATAGCCTGTCAAAGATGAACTTTGCCAATTTTGGAATAACTTATGTATTAGAATCTCATTCCAACACAAAACCATGTCGGAGTAGAGTCTCCTTCAAAACCATGTAATTAGTAATGATACCGTTGTGAACAACCAAAAATTCATTTTCATTTCCAGAAGACTGAGGATGACCGAGAAGGAGCTCCGTGGGTCGCCCAAATACAATACCTAGATATTTTCGTCAATGCTAAAGAACTTATACAGTGATTTCTCCATTATTCCAAAAAACGATGATCATGGCAATTACAGATATGGTTTGAGAATTCCCATCATCTCACATCCTTGAAAACGGCCTAAGCATCCTCTAGCTACAGCGATCTCATTGAATACGATGACAGAATCACCAGAAATAGGTTTACACCGGTGTAGGTTATCATCTTCAAAAGTTAAGAAAATTTACCTTTCATCCTCCAGATCACCATTGACTGAAGGAAGATTGAATGGATCCAATGAAGCTTCCATTACTGATAATTCACCACCTCTTGTATTTACAAAGTCCTTCAGGTGACAAATGGTAAAAGGTACAGGTTCATAGCTGTGGTCACCATATTCAACAAGCATTGAATGATCTCCAGTGATGCAGAATGAATAGCAGGCAACAACAGTACATTCCGCTTGCCAGAGTAGCCGGGCCAACTGGCCAATTGACCTACATATACATTTGGCATTGGTGTGGGTTTCTTGGAATTTGTCTGAGAAAATGAGATTGGGGACTCGGGACCCAGGATTCAAAGAAAAATTGGGGGAAGTCATTTGAGAGCCAACTGTCCATTTCCCAATCCTCATAAGATTTACCAAACTTTTTAAACCTCTCTGCCCAGTGGGATTCATTATATGTTCGTTTGAAACTCTACTGCCAGTTTGGATAAATGCTGCCAGTTGTAAGAATTCACCATATAACATATACTCTTTTGCACATACATGGGCTCATAGTTAATGAATGAAAATTTTGATGATTTTAGGTAACAAAAGGAACCCTAATGGTGAGCAATCAATCATAAAATATAAAACAAAGCAAAACTAAAAACAATAAAAACAAAGCATAAAAATAAACATGTGAAACAACCTCAGAGATAACATCTGGCTCTGTCTGGGGATGGCATGCTCCCTGTGAGCTGCCAAGAACAAGTAGACCTATGCCTTTCCAATGAAACCATCTCTGATAACTACACCCTGTCCTGCCATTCATTGCTTTTGAAAATAAGAAATACCAGTGCCTTGTTTCCATTGGGCTGGAGTCTTCATCACAAATCTATGCTACTTAACAAACCACTAATTGAATCTTTAAACTACTCTGCAAACTGAAATAATCTTCTCACAATCTGCTCACACTGTACAAACTTAAGGAAATGCTTGAAGCATCAAGCTTATTTATTTACAACTCCTATTCTAATTATCTACTTTCTTTTGATCAGGTAAAATCATGCTTCCAATGAAGCCATACAAATATTTGACTAACTGGTAAAACTTCTGATTTGCAGATGATGGATAAAGGAACCCATGGAATATCAAAATTCATTTCAAAAGAAGGGAAAATCCAACCTCCCTTTGACAAAAACAATATGACATTTGAGCTGTTCAAAGACTCCATATAATCAACAAATGGATCAATGAAGTTATAAGGAAATACTTATTGCTGAAGATCAAAATATATCTGTATATCCTTTTCCTCATGATGGCTGCCACTTTTAGCTACTTGCAAATTGAATTGCAAATATGGCTGCTCAATGTCTTCTATAGATTCAGGATGGTTGATTTCTACACAATATTGTTCCTCATCAAAATTTGATTCATAGTTTTCATACATCCGTTGGCTTCTCCTCAAATCAACAAAAGGTGGTGTAGGGATCTGCTCTTTTTCATCGAAATACTCATCATAGATTGGCACATCTTCAAAGTGAATCGGTTGATGCTGATCTAAACTTCAATGTCTTCATCATAAAATGGAGTATTCTGATCAATTTCTAAAGATGAAGATTTTTGTTCTATGATGCTATCATCAACTTTAATATCAGAATTTTGAAAAATTTATTCTTGTAAAACAGAATTAGAGGAAGATAATGGATCTTCTTCCTTCATATCATAACCACCGGCTTCATCTTTACTATTGGAAAAATCTGCTTCCAAACCCTGGATATATAATGCATATACCCTACAGCAATCCTAAAAAAGACACTCATCTGGGTAAATCCTCTTACAATATAAATAAAAGGCATCATGAAAATCTTTCAAAGAGGAAATACTGGAAGGAGGAAGAGTTCTGTACTATTGTCTCACAGGACCATCTAATGAATACATAAACATTTTCATCAATACATCTTCATGATGTATACTTAGCTGATCCATGTATTGATGAAATTTAATTACATGATGTGCCGGATTGTCCTCTTCCTTTTCTTGGAATCGCGGAAGAACACCTTCCCATTCATCAATGATAGGTACTATATTTGGAAAGCCAGGAACACTTGAGAAATTGAACGGAGCAAATCTCTGTGCCAACATAGTTTCAAAACGCTTTGACATCTTGTAAAATTGCTTCTGGATTCTTCAAACATGGAGTCGCCCGGTGAATAAATATGTAGTCCAACTAATTCCCTGCTCCTGTCCACCCTCAAGAGATAGATCTGATCTTTGTCATTCTTTCCCAGGGAAGATATCCTTTCCTTTGTTCGTCCCCAGCAACGGCGCTAGAAGATGTTATCCCTAAAGTTGAACCTAGACTACGGGGGGTTCAAGCTTAAGGAAATCTTGTTTAAAAATGTACAAATCAAATTAAATCAAACTGAAAACATAAGCTGGTATGAAACCAAGGCTAATGGAACTATAAAGAACTAGGCTAATATAATATGAAATCTGTAAGTGAAATCAAACAATGATTGAAGAAATAGGCTAATATAAAATCAAAGCTGTTTGTACAGATCACACAATTATAAGTGGACTAAACTGGTATGAAATCAAAGCTGTAAAAAGGCATCACACAGTTTACAATATACTCATCTGGTATATATATCACACACTGGTATAATATAAGTATTTGTAAGAAAATCAAAGCATTGATGAAAATGCAGGCTGGTAGGTCAATCAGAGCTGCAAGATAATCCACAGAAAATGTATAACATAAGACAAAATGCACAGTTTAATAATCAAGGTTACTATGATCATAAAGACAAGAAGTGAAACTGCCTCTGTCTCTAGAAAATATAAGGATAATTGTATTTCCCAATAAGAATTAGTGCAATGGGATGTAATGGACCATATGCATAACAGAATTATCAGAAAAACAATTCATAACATACAGAAGCAAATCATCATCATGTTTCATTCAAAAATACAACCTATACATAAGCTGCATAAATTCTATGTCATACAGGCAATGCTCCATACAGGGCTTGCATTCTCCAAAATTGCCAACCTGTCCCCTCTGCTTCCTTATTAAAGGAAGAACTCTCCCTCTATTACATATAAGTTTTTACATTTTATAGATAAACTGAATTCTCAAAACAATATTTGAGATCCACAATTTCAGGATCGAATATTTCAACAATAGTTAAAAATTATACTGACAAAAATAGTAACTTGGCATTTAATTTATTCCTTTGATTCATCAAAATCGATCCGGAAGATAATTGCCAGCTGAAAATTCTGTAACTGAATCCAAGAAGAGGAATCAATATTTATGTATTTGTTTCTTTAATAAATTCCACCTGCTGCCACATGTTCATTGGGTATCCTGTATTCTTGCAAAATTTGACTACTGATCCTGTGTCTTCAGCTTCGATCATGCCCTTGTGGAAGCAATTCACTATTTTGGGGAATTTAGTACTTTTCCCACTGATATGCATCGTGCATGGAAAATAGAAACTCTATTTTAAGCAGTTATTCCTTGCTAACAATTATTTCTTGGTATCAAATCTAGAAACTCTTATGCTTGGAAATCTACATTTGAACTTGACCTTAATGATGGCCAATGATTAATCTGCCTGAAAATATGGGAATGATTTTATTGTTATCCGGGATCTTCTTTCATCCTTCTTGAACATCTAGAAATTTGGAGCTGACTTGCCAATGCTCTTCATATCAATTCACTTGTATCATTGAATACTCCTTAAAAATATAAATAAAATCCCTCTAAAAATGATCTACCACTGATCCATTTTAAATTCTCTTTACTGCTCGAAGATGTTAACTAAATCCCTGATAATCTAGAAATGATAAAATCTATCCTCTGTCAATTCCTTAATGCCAAGTAGCAATGTATTGCCACGTTTACATGCAACCGACTCATTAGGGTAGTGTGGAGTATTGAAAATAAGAGCATAGGCTCCTTCAAGTCGCCTCATAACCTCCATAACAACTTGGATGAAAGGAACATTCTCACTACCTTCTCCATCATTCGTTGTTTGCTCTGATAGCCTGTCAAAGACGAACTTTGCCAATTTTGGAATAACTTCTGTATTAGAATCTCATTCCAACACAAAACCATGTCAGAGTAGGGTCTCCTTCAGAACCATGTAATTAGTAATGATACCGTTGTGAACAACCAAAAATTCATTTTCATTTCCAGAAGACTGAGGATGATTGAGAAGAAGCTCTGTGGGTCACCCAAATATAGTACCTAGATATTTTTGTCAATGCTAAAGCACTTATACAGTGATTTCTCCATTATTCCAAAAAAGGATGATCATGGCAACTGCAAATATGCTTTGAGAATTCCCATCATATCACATCCTTGAAAACGGCCTAAGCATCCTATAGATGCAACGATCTCATTGAATACGATGACAGAATCACCAGAAACAGGTTTACACCGGTGTAGGTTATCATCTTCAAAAGTTAAGAAAATTTACCTTTCATCCTCCAGATCACCATGGACTGAAGGAAGATTGAATGGATCCAATGAAGCTTCCAGTACTAATAATTCACCACCTCTTGTATTTACAAATTCCTTCAGGTGACAAATGGTAAAAGGTACAGGTTCATAGCTGTGGTCACCATATTCAACAAGCGTTGAATGATCTCCAATGATGCAGAATGAATAGCAGGAAACACCAGTGCATTCTGCTTGCCAGAGTAGCCGGGCCAACTGGCCAACTGCCCTACATATACATTTGGCATTGGTGTGGGTTTCTTGGAATTTGTCTGAGAAAATGAGATCGGGGACTCGGGACCCAGGATTCAAAGCAAAATTGGGGGAAGTCATTTGAGAGCCAACTGTCCATTGCCCAATCCTCATAAGATTTACCAAACTTTTTAAACCTCTCTGCCCAGCGGGATTCATTATATGTTCATTTGAAACTCTGCTGCCAGTAAGTAAAATGATTCCAGTTTGGATAAACGCTGCCAACTGTAAGAATTCACCATATAACATATACTCTTTTGCACATACATGGGCTCATAGTTAATGAATGAAAATTTTGATGATTTTAGGTAGCAAAAGGAACCCTAATGGTGAGCAATCAATCATAAAATATAAAACAAAGCAAAACTAAAAACAATAAAAACAAAGCATAAAAATAAACAGGTGAAACAACCTCAGAGATAATAGGTTGCTCAGGTGGTATGATTCTCGGGGAGAGGGTGAATGGATGCGGGAGTTTTGGTGGGAATGTGTTATGCTTTTTTGTCTTATTGAGTAGGTTTTTATTTATAAGTTATTTATTCTTATTGTTTATGTCATCTTTGTGAAGTGTATGATCAAATTAATGCATAACATGTATGGATGGTTGCATATTAGACCCTAGGTAATTAAACAAAATCATATTATAATTAGGGCGTTGAATGTATTAGTGAAGGAGAAAAACTCTTGCGTGTTTTCCACCTGTAAGAGTTTTCATCTTCAATATATATATATTGTTGTGTATGATGTTATTTTGTGTTGTGAACCTATCTCTATGGGGAATATAACTTCAGGGTGAAGTTTCTTGAAGGTGGGAAGTATGTAATACCCCATTATTAATTAATATCATATATAAAATATATATTATATAAAATAAGGAATAAGAAAAATAAATTATAATAAAGTTGAATTAACACACAAAACTTAGTTAAGTTAATTAAATATGATTATAAAAAGTAATATGCATGAAGGCATTTGGAACTCATGCATAATTCACTCTAATTAAGTTAAAATTGGAAAATTATGCATAAATAAGAGAATTAGGGGCTAATTGAAGGGTCATTCTCTTCAGGGTTTTTTATGCTCTTGGTTTTGGGGAAGTTTTGGTCGGTGAAAAGTTCTAGGTGTTGAAATAATGTAACTTCAAAGAATATTCTACTTGTACTTTACATTATTATTATTATCCCTCCTTCGGGAAAAGTCATTAATGTAAAAGGTCATGTAAAATTAATGAGGTAAATCCTCTGTTGTAAGTCGGGTCAATACTACCCAAGAAATATTAATATAAATATTATTTTGAGTTTTCCTAGCTGGTAGGTCGTCCCTATCAGTTTGATAGGCCAGACCAATTAGGTTAAAAGGCCAATCAAGTGATTAGTATAAATAGTGAGGCACCCTCCCTCATTTGTAAACACTCACTCACTCATGTATTGTGCAAGCAAGAGAAAGAGGAAGGGAAGAGAAGGAGGAGGAGAAGTGTCTTTGGTGTTTTGGATCTTATGCTAGGGTTTGGTCTATCTCTCTCTCTCTCTCTTATGAGACCTTTTTCTTTGGGCATTTGATTTTGGTCATTTATATTGAGGAAGTTTTGTTGGGTTTTTTCCTTTTGGGTTTCCCAGGATAAATTGATGTGTACCTTGTGATTATGTTTCTTTCAGAGATCCTCTATATGTTGTTATTGTGAAAATGTATTAAATGATCATGAAGTTAGGACTTAAGCTATATTAGTATATAAAACTTAACATGGTATCGGGGCTAGACTGAAAACAATAGCTTTCACTGGGTAAATCTCTCTTTCCTTCTATGGACACGAAAATTAGGGTTTCCTACTGAAGAGGAATTTTTCAGTGCATGTGAAATTGGGAAGTGAACCCATCCTAGGAGCATATTTTTGCACCTAGATCGAAGTTTTCAGTGGGAATATCCTCCAAAAAGTAAAACCCTAGTTTGACTTGGACTCAAAAAACCAGAAATCCAAAACCAAAAATTGCAGTCCATAATTTTGGAAGTCTAGTTTCAAGGGTTAGAATTTGGATTCTTTAGAAAATGACTGTAGCATCTTACATTCCTCAGTCAAGTGCAAATTTTTTCAAGTTCAATTTTCATTTATGAGAAATTTCAATTTTTGTCATTTTCTGTTCTTTGGGATAAAATGCATCCAAGCAGCAAGCTTGATGACAAGTTGGAAGGCATAGAAAAATTATGTACTTGGAAATACATAATTGGACTCATTCTAGAAGAGAATTATCTTGCAAAGTTTATCAAGGAAGTTGTGTCGGATCCTGAAGAAGATGAAGAAAATGAAAAGTACAAGAAGGACATGATTAAATCTAAGAGGATCATAGTAGATTCTATCAAGGATTACTTGATTCATCAAGTGTCCTCCAAGGATACACCCAAGGAGATTTTTGATGCCCTAACAATAATGTATGAAGGAAGAAACATCAACCATAAGATGAATTTGAGATCCCAACTCAAAAGTACAAAGATGACCAAGGGTGAATCTATCCAAGAATATTTCACAAGGGTTTGTCAATTCAAAGAACAAATAGAAGCAATTGATGACAATATTGATGAAGATGAATTAGTAATGACCGCTATCAATGGTCTTACTAGACCATGGGATTCTTACATCCAGACAATTTGTGCAAGGAAGGAAATCCTACAATTTGAAATCTCGTGGGAAGACTGTGTTCAAGAAGAAGTTAGAGTAGCAAACTGAGAAGCACTACTTAGAGACGTTGACCATTCTCTAGCTGCTCAGGCTAGAAGAAGAAAAGGAAAACATCATTTCAAGAATGAAACTCATAAGGAGTCTCATCCTCCTAATAAGTTTTTAAAGGAATAAAAAGGGAGATTACAAGAAGAAAGACTTCTCCTCTTATCAATGTTACCATCGAGATAAGATAGGACACATTGCCAGAAATTGTCTAACAAGAAAAGAATAATATAAGAGGAGGAATTAAAAAAGACATCATGCTCATTTTTCAAAGAAGAAGAACCTACCAAGAAGTTAACAAAGGAAAAAATTGAAGAATATATTTTATTCTCCACTCTCTTCGGGTCCGTGACACTTGGAAATGACACATGGATAATTGATAGTCGTGCTTCAAATCACATGGCAGTTCAGAAGAAGACTCTCTCCAATATTGAAGAAAAGGACTCCCCTCAGAAAGTTTCACTAGGAGATGACTATAAATATCCCATCAATGGAGTAAGAGAAGCCACATACAAGCTTGATTCAGGATCCCCAATGAAGATGAAGGATGTGCTATATGTGCCAGGATTGAAGAAGAACTTACTTTCTATTTCATCCTTAGATAAGAAAGGATTCAGGGTTTCCTTTATAGATGGTGAAGTTCTTATGTGTCATAGAGGAAAATATCTAGAGGATGCATATATCATTGGGACAAAATAAAGTGGCCTATATAAACTAAAAGGTCACTAAAAAGTGGCCTTGATTCATGATACTATAATTCCATTTGAAGTACGGAATATAAGTCTTTCTCACATAAACTACAAAGCCTTACCACATGTGAGAAAGGTAGTATCAAGTTTACCAGATCTAAAAATTAATCATGAAGGAGTATGTAAAGGATGTTTGAAAGGAAATAACATAAAGAATCCATTTCCAAAAAGTGACACCAAGACATAAGGAATATTGGAACTTGTTCACTCAGATGTATGCAGTCCAATTCCCTCAACATCTTTAAGTGGGTATGTATATTATGCAAATTCATTGATGGTTAATCTCGTAAGACTTGGGCTTGATTTTTGAAATCAAAGGATGAAGTGTTTGGAAAGTTTAAGGAATTCAAAGCCTTGGTAGAGAATCTTTTAGAAAGAAATATCAAGACACTCTCGTCAGATAATGGAGGAGAGTATACTTCAAATGAATTTGGAAACTTTTGCAAATATGTCGAGATTAATAGGGAAATTACCACTCCCTATAATCCACAACAGAATGGTGTTGCTGAAAGAAAGAACCAAATCATTATGGAAGCAATGAAGACTATGATCCATGATCAATGTATTCCTATGCACTTATGGTATAAAGCAGCAAGGACAACAATATATGCCCAAAGCATAATATCCCATAGTGCACTTGGGTTGAAAAACCCTAAAGAGATGTTCACGGGAAATAAACCAGAAGTAATCCACCTCAATGTATTTGGTTTCCCAGTGTTTGTTCATATTCAAAAAGAGAAAATAACCAAGTTGGATCCTTTCGGAAAGAAATGAATATTTGTTGGATACTGTGAGGTGTCCAAGGCATTCAAAATTTATATATAGGGTTACCACCATATGGAAATTAGTAGGAATGTAACCTTTGATGAATATGCAGTTCTCAAGAAATCAATAAAGTGCCAACTTGAATAAACATATGAAGAAGTTGTAGCTCCCATAGTTGCATGATCGATGAAAGAAGTTGTACCTTCTCCCGATGATAAGATTCTGAAAGAAGATGATATGTTGGAGCCCCAAGAATCTCCCTAGATGAATATCTCCAAGAAGAGAAAGACACCTTGGGCTCGTGAGATTATTCAAGAAGTAGAAAGGTATGGTTCTCTAGAAGGCTCCTCAAGACACAATAAGAACCCAAAGCCATTTTCTAGTTATGTGGATTTGATGTGTGATGTTGTAGACAAAGAACCTACTTGTTTTGAAACACTTGTTCAAAAGAGAGAATAGGTAAAAGCCATGAATGAAGAATACTAATCCATAATGAAGAATGATGTGTGGGAAGTAGTTCCCAAACCAGAAGGAAAAAGTGTGGTATCTTCCAAATGGATATACAAGATAAAATAAACAACCGATGGAAGTATTAAGAAATACAAAGCCAGATTTGTGGCCCGTGGATTCTCTCAAAAGGAAGGAATCGATTATGAAGAGAATTTTTCTCTTGTAGAAAGGTACACTTCTATTAGAACCATCATGGAACTTGCAACCAAGACAGAATGGAAGTTACACCAGATGGATGTGAAACCAACCTTTCTAAATGGTGTTATTGAAGAAGAAGTGTACATAGAAAAAGCACAAGGTTTTGAAGTGGAAGACAGAAAGACACATGTCTGTAAGCTGAAGAAATCACTATATGGGAGAATTGATAGTTTTCTGATGATATTGGGCTTTACCAAAAATAAGGTTGATCTTAACCTTTAATCCAAGGTTATGGATGATGAACCTGCCATATTATTGTTGTACATGGATGATTTATTCCAGACAAGTAATGAGAAGAAAATTTCAGAGTGTAAGAAGTAGCTCGCTGTAGAATCTGAGATGAAAGACCTTGGCTTGATGCATTATTTTCTAGGTCTTGAAATATGACAGAGTCCAGAAGAAATATTCCTTAACCAAGGGAAGTATGTTGTACAAATTCCAAAAAGGTTAGATATGTTGGAATGTAAAGCCATGTCCACACCCATGGATACAAATTTGAAATTGTTGGCTGATGCTTTGTTAGAGTGAGTGTATGTGACAATATACAGACATATTATTGGTTCATTGATGTATCTGGAGGATACCTGTATAGATATATGCTTTGCTGTGAAAACCTTGATTCATTATCTAGTTGAGCCCATAAATGTTCACGTGGTAGCTGCAAAGCATGTGATGAGGTACTTGAAAGGTACTATAGACTATGGTCTTAGTGATACTAGAGATCATGACTTCAGAATTTATGATTATATAGATTCAGATTGGGAAGGAAGTGTCTCAAATAGAAGGAGCACTTCATGTGGATGTTTCATTCTGGGGTCTTCCATGATATCATGGATAATAAGGAAGAAATCCAATGTTTCTCTCTGCACTGCAGAAGCAGAATATATTACAGCTTGTTTCGCCAGTTGTGAAGCCATATGGCTTCAGAAGTTGTTATCAGGCCTATTCGATCTAGAGGTGGATGCCAACGTGATTCTATATGATAAACAAAGATGCATGAAGATGACAAAGAGCTCCATGTTCCATGATAAGACGAAGCACATATAAATACGATATTTATACATTCGTGACATGGTGTTGAAGGGAGCTATAAAGCTCCAATATGTGAGCACATATAAGAAGGTTGCAGATGTGTTGACTAATCCTCTATCTCGTGTGAAGTTTGAACACTTCCGAGACAAGCTAGGTGTTTTCTGTAAGGACTTACCTCGAAAGTATTAATCTACACAGTAATCTAGGGACTCAAGCCGAGTCTCATAAAAGATTAATAACAATAAGACATGAAATTGGTGTAATTGTGCTACAAAATGAGTAGCCGATCTATATATTCACACAAAGAATGAGTAATACAATACAAGATCATGCTGCAAGCATGAATGACAAAGCAATTCGAATTCCCAAGGAGGTCATTCAAATTGAATGAGTGAGTCTAGCTTAACTTAATGTAAGCCACAGTCAACACTCAAGTTAACCACTGATCAAAACCCTAATTGACTCAACTGAGCCCCAATTGAAGTCGAAGTGCAATAAATGACTGATTTCAACTAAAAGTAGGTTAGACACATGTCACAGCAAACCAACCAACAAGTGGTAGCGCATCAATGACTCCAATGAACCCCAATGAGGTTAACTGAAGTGTAACTGAACATCATAAGTGGTTGGAGGCGCCTCTGTTGACTCCAGTTCATTGAATAATCAATAAATAATCAATTTAATGATGGAGGGTGCCTTCACTACTCTGTTTACTGATTGTAACCATTAGTTAGCAATATGGGGAATTAATGACACTCAGATCACCCCCAGAGTGCTCTAGTTAGCCTCCCCGAATGTAGGAGAAGGCTAAGTTAGCCTCCTTGAATGAAGGTAGGCATGGGTGTGATCTAGCTGATGTCATCTAGTTCTCCTCTGATGTTAATTAAGTCAATAATACTTAGGATAGTGGTTTAACTAGGCCAAATTGACCAAAATGAGTGTGAAAGGTGCTAAATGTCTCCAACAGAAAGGGGGAGTAGTATTGATGATACTCTGGTATCTTGATCACATCAGGTAGCCCAGTTGGGATTGCTCATCCTTAGAATTGATCCCATAATTACGAATGGAAAGATCATATTAAATGTTAATCTTGAGACTTGATCCCATAATTCTAAAAGGAAGGCTCATCTAAGATGTTGGTTGATGGAATTGATCCTGTAATTCCGAAAGGAAGGATAGTTTAGGATGTTGATTGGTGGACTTGATGTCATAATTAATAAATGAAGGATCATCTAAAATGTTGGTTGGTGATCCCTCAATTCCATAAGGAAGGATTATCCATGTTGGAATTGATCTCGTAAGTCCAATGTAATATCCCCGGTTTTGACCCCGGTTGCATTAAAAGATACATGATGTATATATTGTAATTAATCGTGGTGTGGAGCTAAAGGCAAAAGCCCCGCCATCTATTTGGTTGTGTTATGTTTCAACAATTGGGATCGTTGCTGATGGTATATCGTTCTATTCGGCACATTATAGTTTGGCATCATGTAAATATGCACTCTAATTAAATGAACCAACAACCAGCTACGACGGTGCAATGATAATGAAAAGGGGATGATTTTCCTAAGGATAAGGAGGGGGAACTTTTGAACTTTGGGCCTATGGGGAAAATCCATGTGTCAGTTGTTGAACCCTTTTAGCTATCACCCACCTTTTGTCTCACTCACCTTTCCTTGTCTTATCATCCAACTACCACATTAAACACCTGATGTTAGTTGGGGCAGTTATTACTGAGTAGTGCTGGGTGTGGCAAGACTGTTAGTCCTTGCCCATGTGCCCACTCCACCAGTGAACTCTTCATCTTCACGTCGCGTGGGGTAGAAGAAATTCTCTCGCCACTCTCCCATGACTCCATGCTTTTGATTCACGGTCATTCCATTATCTTTACCCATCTCTTCATGCACAAGGTTCACCTTTTGTTTTGGACTCACACAGCGAGTTGGGAAGCCATGTTCTTTCACCCATGATTTCCTACGAATGAGCCTTCACGTTCTGGGCAGTGTGTATGTGTGTCTCCATATCAATTTGTGGTTCTGCATATGTGTTTTCCCTGTCCAGTCTGAGAATCGGATCCCCTCTCCCAAATCTCGGATTGTCTATTCTCCCATTGCTTCAGTGGTAAAAGCATGACTATTGTTCTTCCCATGGTTTTGGTTGCTGTGTGTGCAATTTATTCTTTGGGTTTCCATTGAGTTATTTTTGCCACACTAGGGCTAAGAAAAAATCTGAATTTCCTTGCTTGGCTTGAGCTGCGTTCACCCTATTTTCTTTTATTTCCTCACAAAGCTGTGAATCGCTTGCTTTTACTGTAGGTATGAAGTGGTTGGTCTTCGGACTATGTGGAGTGGGATTGAAAGCTGGGTATGCTTGAGAAACTTGGTGTTTGGGAGATACATAGACATAGTTAGATGTCTAGC
This sequence comes from Pseudotsuga menziesii, assembly GCA_001517045.1. Taxonomy (NCBI): domain Eukaryota; kingdom Viridiplantae; phylum Streptophyta; class Pinopsida; order Pinales; family Pinaceae; genus Pseudotsuga; species Pseudotsuga menziesii. Next base: position 83,815 of record LPNX011131527.1, on the reverse strand, counting down.
TTTCTTCTCCACGAACCCAGAATAGCACTGGAAAGGGAAGTCAAGGCCCAAGGGACTGTGAATCAGAGAAGGGACTGATTCCTGGTGATTGGGTGTGTGTGGGTGTCTTAGAAGTTAGGCTAGCTCTGGTGTAGGTGTCCTTAGCTCTTCAATGAGTTCACCAGCTTAGAATTTAGATTTTCCTAGCTCCTTGATGGCCTGATAAACCCAACTGTGTTGACTTGGCTGATTTGTGTACCTTGGCTATGTGTAAGCTTTCTTAGTCCCTTATTCCTCGGGGAATCATGCCCATCTCGGGGGTGTCAGTGTTGCTGAGATATTGATGAGCACGCTGGCCTATGGTTGGGTGGAACGTTGCAGCGACATAGCTGGTTGTGGGACGAATTCTACACAAGATAAGCATTCTTGACTAATTCATCTTTGCAATTACATTTACTGTTTAATGAATCATGATGAACATGTTGATGCCTGAATGTATGTTTTGCTTCTACTATATGTTGAATCATTATGCATATTAGCATGTTTTCATGTTTAAGCATTTTATTTCAGCATTATATGCATGTTCATGTTCATGGGGCTAGTTACCTGGATGCTAGATGGTTTGGTAGCGTCCTCTTCATCGATCGGAGGGTCGAGGACGTTGCAGTATGGTATCAGAGTGCATCTTATAGCATGGGCTTGAATGGGCCGCGAAGATGCAGTGATAGAGCCATCATTGCGGCATTGGGCCTCAGAGGGCCATGAAGAACCAGTTAGCAGAGGCAGGTTGCCTCTGCCCAGAATAAATATGAATGACAGAAAATTTCGTTGGAAAAATTGTCTAAGTACCGAGCTCGTTAAATCATCGGAGGACTGAGTGGGAAGACCCTTTGAAACATCAGAAATCTTAGTTTTTCAACATTCAAGCTAGCATTATGTTAGGATCTTTAACTGAGAGAACAACAAGTACATCAATCAAACACAAGATAAAATGAACATAGTGTTTTTCCTCGGGGAAACCATAAATGGAGAAAACCCCACAACTTCCTCAGAGATAGAATCAGCACAAAAGGTAAAACCACAAAATAGTAAGATGCTCTCCCGACAACAGTAACCTTCTTCTTGTCTAGTCCTAGTGTCTTCTTCTTCCTCAACTATGCGCTACACTTGAGTGTGTTTGTGTTGTGTGCTAAATAAAGAGTCCATCTCTCTATTTATACTAGTCCTGGCATTACTAAAACCCTACTAGGGACGACCTCTACTAGGAGATTCTAATAACCCTAGTGCCCTGGAACTACGAGGAGTTTAACCCTTAGACAATAGGAGGGTTACCCACAATGACTTGACATGACTTATTTACATTATTGATTCTCCCGATCGAAACATCGGGGCATGACATAACATGATAACATCCCGGAATAAACATCGGGTTACAATAGATAATAAATACAAGTGAAATACATTCCAAAGTTACAATTACATCAACACTCCCTCTTAACTAGGAAGGTATTCTCTTGACACAATTTTCATCACTTGTCTTCTTCTCTGGATCTTCTCATCATCTGCATCTCCAAGTCATCTTCATCTTCAAGTCATATTTATCTTCATGCCATCTTCTTTTTTGGATCTGGATCATCACTCGATCTGGATCATCATCACTGGATCTGGATCATCACTCGATTTGGATCATCACTCGATCTGGATCATCACTCGATCTGGATCATCATAACTAGACATCATCACTGGATCTGGATCATTACTTGATTTGGATCATCATCACTGGACTGGATCTGGATCATCATTTGATTTGGATCTTCATCATTGGACTGGATCTGGATCATCACTGGACTGGATCTAGATCATCACTCGATTTGGATCTCTCAAAGTCATCATAATTGGATCTGGATCATAGCTCGATTTGGATCTCCTCTGGTCATCATCATATGTGTTATCTCATGATTCTTCTCGTCATAGGAAGTTCTATAGAGCTAGCATTCTTTCATGCTGGGTGTATTCCTACCTCCTCGTAGGTCTTTGGCAACCCTTACATCTGACCTACTCATCAGAATGGCGGTAGCCCTTACATCTGACATGGGAGGAACTTAATCCTTCAGCCATGACATAATGACATAGCCCTTACATCTAACCTACTTGTTAGAATGGTGGTAGCCCTTACATCTGACCTACTCGTCAGAATGGCCAGCACTCACATCTGACATGGGAGGAACTTAATCCTTTAGCCATGAAAGAATGGCACAACCCTTACATCTGACCTACTCGTCAGAATGGTGGTAACCCTTACATATGACCTACTCGTCAGAATGGCCAGCACTCACATCTGACATGGGAGGAACTTATTCCTTTAGCCATGACAGAATGGCATAGCCCTTACATCTGACCTACTCGTCAGAATGGCGGTAGCCCTTACATCTGACCTACTCGTCAGAATGACCAGCACTCACATATGACATGGGAGCAACTTAATCCTTTAGCCATGAAAGAATGGCACAGCCCTTACATCTAACCTACTCATCAGAATGGCAGTAGCCCTTACACCTGACCTAGTCATTAGAATGGCCAGCACTCACATCTAACATGGGAGGAACTTAATCCTTTATCCATGACAGAATGGCATAGCCCTTAAATCTGACCTGCTCGTCAAAATGGATACGGGACTCATCACTTTCCCTTGGAGGAAACCTCTATCTGGAGAACACCAAGCTTCTCCCTGAAGTACTCAAACTTCACCCTAGCCGATGGCTTTGTCAACACATCAGCTATCTGCTCCTCCGTCTCAACATACTGGAGCTTCATTGCTCCCCTCTGCACCATATCCCTGATATAGTGATACTTGATCTCGATATGCTTCAACTTGTCATGAAACACTGGATTCTCTGACAACTTCACACAACTCTGGTTGTCACAATGTATACAAGTAGCATCCATCTGGAGATCAAATAAATCAGATAGTATATTCTGTAGCCATACTACCTCACAACTAGCTGAACAAGCTGCGGCATACTCTGCTTGAGCTATACTCAGTGCCACACAGGATTGCTTCCTGCTAAACCAGGAGATCACACCTGATCCCATAATGAAGCAACACCCTAAAGTGCTCTTCCTATTGATGGCACTGCCTACCCAATCTGAATCAACATAACCCTCCAGGTTAATCTTCTGATTCGCATCGTACTTGAGCCCATAATCAACTGTACCCCTCAGGTACCTCAAAATATGCTTTTCAACAATCAAGTGAACATTTCTTGGATCTGTCAAGAACTGGCTCAAGGTGTTCACAGCAAAGTAAATGTTTGGTCTCGTGTTCATCAAGTACATCAAGGATCCAATCATCTGATGATACATAGTAGCATCAATCGACTCTGATGAAGCATCACTCAATAGCTTTAGGTTTGATGCCATAGGTGTGGCCATAGCCTTGCATTCCATCATCCCAAACCTCTTCAGGATCTCTACTGCATACCTCCCTTGTCCAAGGAAGATTCCATCTGCACTCTGCCACACCTCCATACCTAGAAAATAATGCATCATACCCAAGTCCTTCATCTTGAACTCGACAGCAAGCTTTCTCTTTGTATCAGCAATCAACCCATCCATACCTGTCACAAATAGATCATCTACATATAGTAGAAGTATAACTGGGTTGCCATTTTCAACCTTGTAGTACAGGTTGGAATCTGTTTTACTCTTGGAAAAGCCCAAACTGGATAGAAAGCTGTCAATTCTGCCGTACCATGTCCTGGGTTCCTGTTTCAAACCATACAGGGCTTTCTTCAATCTACACACATGAGACTCCCTGTCATGAGTCTCAAAACCGAGTGGCTGTTCCACATACACTTCCTCTTCCACTACACCATTCAAGAAAGCAGTCTTGACATCCATCTGGTGTATCTTCCATTTCATTACTGCAGCCAGAGCAAGTACTGATTTGATGGAAGTGTATCTGGCTATAGGTGCAAAGGTTTCTTCATAATCTATTCCTTCTTTCTGAGAGAAACCCCAAGCCACAAATCTTTCCTTATATTTTTCAATGCTACCATCTGCAGCATGCTTGATCTTGTAGATCCATTTGGAAGTTACAATTGACTTCCCTTATGGTCTTGGGACAACATCCCAAACATCATTCTTCATGATCGATTGGTATTCTTCGATCATAGCATCCTTCCATTCTTTCCATTCTGTCGCTTCTTCATAACTGGAAGGTTCTTTATCAATGAAATCACATAGTAAAGCTACATACCTGGAGCAGGATCTGGTCCTCTTTCTTTCTCTGTGATTCTCTTCTAGAGACCCATATCTTTTCGCACCTTGGATAAGTTCTCGTACCCAAGCAGGTTTCCTCTTATGAGGATTCTTCTCTAGAGGTGGATCTACAGGTCTTTGTGGTTCTTCAAATTCTCGATCTTCTTCGTTCATGGTTGTATCATGAACTCTGGGTGCTTCTGCTTCTTCGGATTCTTCAACAGGTTTCTTTCTGGATTTGTTGTAAGCTGTATCTTTATCAAATGTCACATCCCTGCTGATGTCAATCTTCTTGAATCCTGGGAAGTATATTCTATAAGCCTTCGAGCTTTCAGAGTATCCCACAAATATACCCTTCTTTCCTAAAGGATCTAATTTAGTCCTCTTCTCTTTTGGAATGTGTATGTACATTGGATAGCCGAATATTCTGAGATGGCTGACTTCTGGTTTCTTGTCGGAGAAGACTTCTTCAGGAGTCTTGTTCTCGAGTACTCTATGTGGAGTACGGTTTTGTACATACACCGCTGTTCGGGTAGCTTCCGCCCAAAGATGCATAGGAAGGTCTTGATCATGAAGCATTGCTCTTGTAGCTTCCATGATAGTTCTATTCTTCCTTTCTACAATCCCATTATGTTGTGGATTATAAGGAGTGGACAACTCCCTCTTAATCTCTAATTCTTTGCATAGCTCTTTGAATTCATTTGAAGTGAATTCTTTGCCATTATCTGATCGAAAAGTCTTGATCTTCTTTTCAGTGTGATTCTCGATCAAGGCTTTGAATTCCTTGAACTTGCTGAATACTTTGTCTTTGTTCTTCATGAAGTAAACCCATGTCTTCCTACAAAAATCATCAATAAAGGAAACATAATATGCATACCCGCTTAGTGAGTTTGATGACATAGGACCACATACATCAGAGTGGATGATTTCCAAGATTCCTTTTGCTTTGCTTTCGCTGCTTGGAAATGTCTTCTTTGTATTCTTTCCTTTCGCACATCCTTTGCAGACCCCATCATGTTTTGTTTGGATTTCTGGAAGACCTTCAACAGCTTTGCTTGCAATAGGTAGTTCTCTGTAATGCACATGTGCAAGCCTTCTATGCCAAAGTTCACTTGGCTCTACTGTGTCATGGACCAAGACTTGTTTTGGATTACCCTTTAATTTGTACAAACCTCCTTCTTGTTCACCAATCACTATTGCATCATCAATAGTCTTTCCTTTTGGCCACATGATGACTTGACCATCTATGAATGCAACCCACATTCCTTTTGCATCTAATGCCGATATGGAGAGGAGGTTCTTCTTGAGTCCTGGCACAAACAATACTTCCTTCATTGTTAGAGACTTTCCAGAGTCTAGTTTATAGGAAGATTCCCCACTACCTTTTATTGGATATTGGTAGTCATCTCGTAGCTTCACCTTGTTAGGTGATTCATGTTCTGACAGTCTTACAAAGGATTCCTTGAATCCTGTCATATGTTTGGAAGCCCTGCTATCTATGAGCCAATCATTGCTTCCATGAGTAATGTTTCCTGTGAGAGCGGAGATCAAAACATATTCATCCTCGCTTGAAGAATCTTCACTTTCATATCTGGTTCTCTTCTTGGATGGTTCATCATCCTCTACAGCATGAGCATGATTTCTTCTTTTGTTGCTCTTCTTTGTTAGCTTTGGTTTCTTAGGACAATTCTTTGCATAATGTCCTGCTTCATCACATGTATAACATATGACTCTAGATAAATCCTTTTTGTGATAGGACTTACCTCTATGGTGATGAGATCTTCTTTTGGTTGACTTGGAGTGTACCGTGAGAGCTTGATCTTCACTTCCCATCTTTTCTTTTCGAGCTGCTATCCGAGCTTCTTCTTGAGAACACTCTTCCCATAGTTTGCTGAACTTGACTAACTTCTTTCTAGCACAAATTCCTTGGATGAAAGAATCCCATGACCTAGGGAGGCCATTCAAGGTAGTCATCACAATCTCTGCATTTTCCACTTCTTCATCAACTGCTTCTAGTTGTTCCTTGATCTAAGAAACTCTTGTGAAGTAAGACTGGATTGTTTCTGCATTCTAAATCTTCACATTCTTCAGTTGGTTTCTCAGATTCATCTTTCAGTTTATGTTCTTCCCTTCAAACAATTTGGTTAGGGCATCAAACATAGATTTAGGTGTCTTTAGGGAGGACACCTGTGGTATGAGATGATCCTTGATAGAATCAACAATGATTCTCTTTGCCATAACCAACCTCTTCTTATGCAAGGCCTTAGCCTCATCTCCCTCTGGAACTGGAACCTCCTCATGGATGTAGGATTCTAACTCATTCTCTTCCAGGACCAAGGAGATCCTATACTTCTAAGCTTAGAAGTTATTAGCTCCCTCAAGATTTTCATCAAGCTTGGTATGATGAGACATATTAATTGAGAACCTCAAATGGAAATACAAAAGATTTTAGATCTTACTAGGTCAAGATGTTGGATCTGAATTTTGAGCTGAAATCCTGCAGAGCTGATTCAAGAGCAAATTAGGGTTTTTCTTTTTCGGAGTTCTGTCGAACCAAATGCCTTGAAATTTATCCCTAACTTGAATTTTGGGGAGGAGATCAATCCAGGCCTAGGGTCACTGAAAAATCCCTCTTCTGTGAAAAGCCCTAATTTTCGGTAGTAGTGTCGGGTCCAAAACTGAAAAACCTCAGAATTGGATTCTGCTTCGACAGAAAGATGCACCCTAAGGAGGAGAGTTATTCCACCTTACTTTTGCTTAAAATCTGTGGAGAGAGATCCACAAAGTAGGAAGCCCTAGTTCCTGCAGCTGCACAGTGTCTTCTTCTTAGGTTAGCTCTGATACCATGTTAGTTTTTCATCGTTCAAGCTAGCATTATGTTAGGATATTTAACTGAGAGAACAACAATTAAAGCAATCAAACACAAGAGACAATGAACACGGTGTTTTTCCTCGGACCCACAATGACTTGACATGACTTGTTTACATTATTGATTCTCCCGATCGGAACATCGGGGCATGACATAACATGATAACATCCCAAAATAAACATCGGGTTAAAATAGATAAGAAATACAAGTGAAATACATTCCGAAGTTACAATTACATCAACAAGAAAGCATAGGAGGAAGGCCACCTGGCGAGGGGTAGGAAGAAAGGATTTCGAAAATTTTCTAAGTGATAGATTGTCGGCGCATCGAAAGACTTAGTGGGAAGCCCTTCCGATGCAGCGAACAGCTAGTTGAAAGGCCGTCTAATATAGACCCTGGCGATGACAAAGATTAGTCGATTTGATCAGTGAAATTTAGAAGAAGTATGAGCTGATACATCGGCAAAAAAAAATTAGCTGATGGCTAGCCGACATAGAGGCGGAGGAAAGACGAGGAAAACGCCAAAACGTCAACTCAGTTTAAGTTAAAGATCAGCGAAACAGCGGTGACAATTAGTTGTTGGGTCAATGAAATTAGAGGATTGGGAAGCCGACGCAGCGGCTACTGAAAGAAGAAGAAGAAGAAAAGTTTTGAAAAAAAAATTCTCTAAGTATGGAAATAATCGGAGAAAAATAGAAGATGGGATCACCGACCAATAGATGATGAGGCTTCTGATACTGTCGGTGGAAAATAGGTGAAGGTTGAGCTGTAGTTTCGGCAGAGATCTCCCAAAGATCGTCAAAACGTCTGCGAGGAATAGGGGATGAGAGCGCTGACACGGACGAAGTTAGTTGATCGAGGAGCTGATGCGGCGGCGGACAAGGAAGGAAATTTTCCGAAAATTTTTCTATGTGCGGAAAACATCGAAAAATTTTAGTTGATGAGACCGTCGATGAACGTCATCGGAAAATGTTAGTGGTTGGGACTGCCGATGCGTCGAAGAAGGTTAGAGGATTGGATCGCTGAAATGTCGGAAGAAATTAGTTGATGGGTCCGCCGATGTGTCGAGAGAATTTAGTTGTCTTGAGCACCGATGGATGTCGAAAAGTTTTAGTTGTTTGTGAGTGCGTCGTTGCGGCTGTCAACTGGACTATCACTACGATAATTGGAGCTTTCAATTGCCAATAGTGCTCTGGTCATTGACGCAACGGACACGTTTAGTTTTGATCGCCAATACTACGTTGTGGAAGTTAGTCTCCTCGCCGATGCCGTAGGGAATAACGGTCCCGATCGTCGATACTGCGTGCTGCAGTGGTTAATGTTCTGATCGTTGATACACCACATTCCTTGGCATCGCCAATAGTAGCTGGAAGCATAGATGACTAAGGATCTGAGACCTCGAAAAAATTTATTTGATAGGGCTGCTGATGAGCATCAAAGAATTTTTTTGATTTGACCATCGAAGAGTCAGAAATTTAGTTGGAGAGAGATCCAACTGGGAAAAATAAATTTTGGGTTTTTTCATAGGGATTTCTCAGCGATATTCAACTGTTTTTCAGAGGGATTTTCAGCAGTTCTTCAGCCGATTTCAGGGCTGAAAAGGAAAAATTCTAGGTGGCTGAAGTTAGCATTTCAGACCAAAATATAGTTGTGTGTTTTGCCTAAATTTGGTGAAAATCATCATTTTAGAAGTGGTGTGGTTTTCACACCCGAGGTCAGAATGAAGCATGTGGATAGGCGTTGGAAAGCTTATCCAGCAGGGAAAAAGGAGAATCACCAGAGTTTGAATGAGGAGTAGAAAGTACTAGTGATTGTTTGAAAAAGAAATGTGTTGCTGTCAATATGAACAAATCCAGGAATTGCATGCCTAGAGGTAGCAAGGACTATGAAGTCAAACTAGTTGTTGTGTGGAAAAGGAGTTCCATGCAAGAATGAGGGACTTGAAAAGGGAAATTTCATTAACCCCTGTCTTGCTAATTATAATTACATTTCATAAGTTTTGTACATAAAATGTATGAGGATATGCCTTGCATGCATAGGATATTACATATTGGTAAGAGTTGTGAGAATTATACATTTATAATGAACCACTAATGGTAAATATTGCATTGGTGTTGGCATTAGTGGAAAAACCAATGACAGCATGGGCATGGATGAATATGTTGCTGATGTTGATGAATGTGACCAGCAACCCTATAGAGAAAGGGATAATGCAACAAATCCAGGACCAAAAGTTGGTGAGCAAATTCTGCAATCTCCTACAAGAGACCAACCAAACTGGTAATGTCAAGGGTGTAAGTAAGATCCATGCAAGATGGTAAGTGCATGAAGAGGGTAGTCATGATTGATTGGCTACCAGAAATGCTCTATGGAAGGGCAAGGTGGTACAGATGATATGCTTGTGAAGTAAGGAGTATCTAAACACTTCATTTAAATTGCATAAATAATGTGACTATACCTTGCAATTTTAGTATGATAATGATTCGTGTAAAGTAAACGAGTTTTGGTAATATTGATGCGATTAACAGCTAGAAGTATTTGAATTCTATAATTTTGAAAATGCTTCAGTGATTGTTGCAACAATGAAAAATTTATATGCATCAAGACTTACCAAGTGTTTGGCTGATTGAAGTTCAGATTTCAGGTAGATCGTTTGGGGCATGGCAATATGGGTAAGACCATGACAAAGGCCGAAATCTACCCTATGAAAGAACCAAACCTCATGACAAGAGTCTCATGGCTGTGAAATTAGTTTGTATGCAGAATGAGTTGTCAATTTGAATTTGTAAATTTCAGATTTGAGAAATTGCTAACAACTACTAATCACTATTGGCTTGCATAGAATTGTGTCAGGAGGACGCATTGTAAGTGGGTGTTCATGTTATGCTAGTAAGCATAAAATCATAATGGGCATAGTGGTGCTGCTTACAAGAGACCAAAAAATGAGGATCACCTCACTGCTAAGAAAATCAATTTCTGTAGTAGACAGAGTTGAAAATTCATATTGAATTTAATTACTAATGCCATTGCTTGGTTATGGAACAATCAAATTTGGATTGTATTATTAGATACCGATTGACTGTTTGGATACTTGATAAATGTGCCAGGTTACACGCTGTAGGAAGACCATGTGTGATGGCCTGCAGGAGCCAAACTTCATGGGAAGGGTTTCCCCTATCTTGGAAATGGGTTTCGGGTGAAACTCCATTGGACATTTTGGAAATGTCCCATCTGCACTGCATGTTTGGTAAGAAACATGAGTGAGATGGTATAGATTATGTCGGTAAGAAATGTGTGGATATGGAATGTGAAAGGAGTTGGGATGGAAAACCGAGGGACTGTCAACTTAGAGAAAGGAGCCCCCATTCCTCCTTAAAGAAGGAATACTGCATCAACAAAAGGATAAGTGTTCTGTGACCCTAGCTAAGAATATGCATGTCAAATTGTTAAATTCCATATGCAGATCATGTTTCAATTATGACAGAGTGCTTGAGTATGAATAGGGCCTACATGGCTCACATTGGAAAGGGGTGCACACTTTTCTCGATGTCGAGTCATGGAAGGGGTTTTCAATATTGACTACACCCTAGGGAGTGGATGCACTCCTGGTGTCTCAATACTTGTTAGTGAATGATATCAAACCTGAGACAAGATGTCCCATCTGCACTGCATGTTTGGTAAGCAACATGAGTGAGATGGTATAGATTATGTCGGTAAGACATGTGTGGGTATGGAATGTGAAAGGGGTTGGGATGGTAAACCGAGGGACTGTCAACTCAGAGAAGGAAGCCCCCATTCCTCCTTAACGAAGAATACTGCATCAGCAAATGGATAAGTGTTCTTTGACCCTAGCTAAGAATATGCATGTCAAATTGTTAAATTCCATATGCAGATCATGTTTCGATTATGACAGATTGCTTGAGTATGAATAGGGCCTACATGGCTCACATCGGAAAGGGGTGCACACTTTTCCTGATGTCGAGTCATGAAAGGGGTTTTCAATACTAACTACACCCTAGGGAGTGGACGCACTCCTGGTGTCTCAATACTTGATAGTGAATGATATCAAACATGATTACAGTTTTAGAGAAATAATGCTAATGAGTTTGCTTATATTGCTTGCGTTGCCAGGCTAAATATATGCAATTTGGTGCTGTACACTAAAGGGAAAAGGATGTTGTGGAGATTGTGGGGACGTTACAGTGTTGGCTTGACTACCTGCAGTCTAATAAACCCAAATGTTAGTTGGCTTGGCTTGATTGCCTGCAGCCTAATAAACTCAATTGTGTATTGGCTTGGCTGGACAGTCTAATAAACCCAACTGTAGGTTGGCTTGACTGTGCTTGATATGTATAAAAGGATGTGGTGAAGATGTCACTGAAATAGGGCTGTTATATGCCTGGGGATCCATAGTAGATGCAAGACCTAGAAATGGTCATTTATTGTTGATATAAGTGTATTGTTGATATAAGTGCATTATTGATATAAGTGCATTGTTGATGTAAGTGCATGTGTTATTGTTGATGGCTCGATAAACCCAACTGTGTTGGCTTGGCTGATTGGTTGTTGATATAAGTGCATTGTTGATATAAGTGTATTGTTGATATACGCGCATGAGATTTGTTGATGGCCTGATAAACCCAACTATGTTGGCTTGGCTGATTTGTTCCTTCCCAGTCGGGGTGAAGGTGTATTGGCTGGACATTAATTATTTGATGTTGAGGAGCAACCTGCGTGCTAACCTAACATCCAAGTCCATAGGTAATTCCAAGGCTTGCAAAGCAAAGTAGGACCCTGTGGACCAACGAGGAAATGCCCAATACAGATAAGTATTGGATTATTTTACAGCTTCTTGCTTATGAATATACATGTGTATATATTCTGGTTATGATAATTTAAGTTCTTGCTTAAGAGATAAAAATCAATGAGAATAAACTAAACATTTGAATCTATTCACTGTTTGAATATAGGTATCACTGGGATCGAGGACTATGAGGCCATCCTAGGGGTGCATGTGGACATGTGACTGTCCTGAAGAGTTCAAAATGAGCAATAATGAAAAATGTGCTAGTGGGACTGTGAAGGTCCTAGCAGCAGAGAGTTGTAGACAAACCATGAGGGGAGGCTCCATGGTAGAGAGGTCTGGAATAGATGGGAGACACTAAGTGTCATGGCCAAGAAGGATTGGTCCAACATTCATGGTGAAGTGAAAGAGGTTGAGAGCAAACCACAGTGGTGGTGTGGGTTCCAAAATGGGACAACACAAAGAGGGGAACAACTCTTGCTGCTCTCTCTTTCCTTTTCTGATTATATATATATATATACTTATGCATTGTGAAAACATTAGATTGTTGAATGCATGTATGACTGAAAATAGAATGTGTTTATTTGCTTAAAATAAATTGTGAATGCTGGAATACTTAATTCCATACCCAAGAATGGACATGAATGAGCTCATGTGCCTGTCGGGAAGGCATGGAAAGTATGAAAGTCCCTTGATAAGACTTGGATTGTCATGCCAATTGGGAAATTAATTGACTTATTTTAATGCCTATATTATACTTGGCCTAACATAATTTCAATGATGCATTTCATAGGTGATAAAAGTGAAATACAGTCGTGCACATTGATCATGGCAGCAGACCAAAAGTTGTTGGACTTGGCTGGAAGTCTCCTTCAAACAATTGCTAAGACCCAAGAAAATCTTGGAGAGATTCTCAAGATACAGAAAAGGCAGAATGAGATGAACCACCATATTTTGCAAGACTCTATTTGTTTGCAAAAGGGGGTAAAAAGCCTTCTGGGAGCAATCCGTAAAGGAAAGGAAAGTGGATCAATGATGGGGCATTCATCCAATCGGTCCATTAAGAAACGTTCTAGGCATGAAGACTCAAAGGAAATTGAGAAGGTAAAGATGAAGCAGCCAGCGAAATGCTGGAAATGTGGAGGACATCATTTCCACCAGGACTGCCCAATGAGGGAACATCAAGAGGGTAGCAGCCACAAAGTTCCTAGACTTGGGGATGAGCCAAAGGCTAAGAAATAGTAGGAGAAGCTCGTGGAAGCAAAAGGGCTTGGTCCTGAAAGTTCAAAGTAAATAAGTGAACGTGGTACAGATATGCAAAGTTTTGAAATTTTGGATGTGCAAATTGTATATGTATTCCTATGTATTGGAACACCGAGGATGGTGTTATTCTAGGGAGGGGGGGGGTTTAATATCCCCGGTTTTGACCCCGGTTGCATTAAAAGATACATGATGTATATATTGTAATTAATCGTGGTGTGGAGCTAAAGGCAAAATCCCCACCATCGATTTGGTTGTGTTATGTTTCAGCAATTGGGATCGTTGCTGATGGTATATCGTGCTACCCAGCACATTCTAGTTTGGCATCATGTAAATATGCACTCTAATTAAATGAACCAACAACCAGCTATGACGGTGCAATGATAATGAAAAGGGCATGATTTTCCTAAGGATAAGGAGGGGGAATTGTTGAACTTTGGGCCTATGGGGAAAAGCCATGTGTCAACTGTTGAACCCTTTTAGCTGTCACCCACCTTTTGTCTCACTCACCTTTCCTTGTCTTATCATCCAACTACCACATTAAACACTTGATTTTAGTTGGGGCAGTTATTGCTGAGTAGTGGTGGGTGTGGCAGGACTGTCAGTCCTTGCCCACGTGCCCACTTCACCAGCGGACTCTTCATCTTCACATCATGTGGGGCAGAAGAAACACTCTCTCCACTCTACCACAACTCCATGCTTCCAATTCATGGTCATTCCATTGTCTTTACCCATATCTTCATGCACAAGGTTCAACTTTTGTTTTGGACTCATGCAACGAGTTGGGAAGCCATGTTCTGTCACCCATGATTTCCTGCAAATGAGCCTTCACATTCTGGGTGGTGTGTATGTGTGTCTCCATACTGATTTGTGGTTCTGCATATGTGTTTTCCATGTCCATTCTGGGAATCGGATCTCCTCTCCCAAATCTCAAACTGTCTATTCTCCTGTTGCTTCAGTGGTAAAAGCGTGACAGTTGTTGTTCCCATGGTTTTGGGTTGCTATGTATGCAATTTATTCTTTGGGTTGTCACTGAGTTTTTTTGGCCATGCTAGGGCCAAGAACAACTCTGAATCACCTTTCTTGGCTTGAGCTGCATTCACCCTGTTTTCTTTTATTTCCTCACAAAGTCGTGAATCGCTTGGTTTTACCGCGGGTATGCAGTGGTTGGTCTTCGGACTGTGTGGAGTGGGAATGAAAGTTGGGTATGCTTGAGAAACCTGGTGTTTGGGAGATACACAGACAGATTTAGATGGCTTTCTTTATTCTCCACAACCCTAGAATAGCACTGGAAACGGAATTCAGCGCCTGAGGGACTGTGAAGCAGAGAAGGGACTGATTCCTGGTGATTGGGTGTGTGTGGGTGTCTTAGAAGTCAAGCTAGCTATGGTGTAGGCATCCTTAGTTCTTCAATGAGCTCACCAGCTTAGAATTTATCTTTTCCTAGCTCCTTGATGGCCTGATAAACCCAACTGTGTTGACTTGGTTGATTTGTGTACCTTGGCTATGTGTAAGCCTGCTTAGTCCCTTATTCCTTAGGGAATCATTCCCAGCTCGGGGGTGGCAGTGTTGCTGAGAGATTGATGAGCACGCTGGCCTATGTTTGGGTGGAATGTTGCAACGACATAGCTAGTTGTGGGACTAATTCTACACAAGATAAGCATTCTTGACTAATTCATCTCTGCAATTACATTTACTGTTTAATGAATCATGATGAACATGTTGATGCTTGAATGTATGTTTTTCTTTTGCGGTATGTTGAATCATTATTCATATTAGCATGTTTTCATGTTCAAGCATTTTATTTCAGCATTATATGCATGTTCATGTTCATGGGGCTAGTTTCCCGGATGTTAGATGGTTTGGTAGCATCCTCTTCGCCGGTCGGAGGGTCGGGGACGTTACATCCAAAAGGAAGGATCGTCCTATGTATGCATGTGTAAGTTGTGATCAGTATTGGTGGATTTGTAAATACTTGATCCCGTAATACCGAAAGGAAGGATCGTCTGAGTACCACATATGTGTTTTCCATGATCCAATAATTCCAAAAGGAAAGGATCACCTGTGTTTTCCATGGTCCTATAATTATGAAAGGAAGGATCACGTTGGTTGCTGATACACCTGCCTCATTCTTTTTCCATAGATAATGTTGCTCCAGCCTTGAGTTGCTGTTGATTATGTTGTTATACCTGTCACATGTTGTTTTTTTATGTTATTCAAGCTTTATGCTGATGGTCCAACATCATGCTGTCGTTACGGTTGATGTATCCGTTTTTATACCGAATATATTGATGTTGATACTTCAGCTCTATATTGAATATGATGATGATGATGTTACAATAGTTATATGCTGATGCATATGATGATGATGTTCCAACAATTCCATGTTGCATATGATGATGCTCCAACTCCATGCTGCAGATGATGATGCTCCATTTTCATGCTACAGATGATGATGCTCCAGCTCCATGCTGTATATGATGATGTTCCAGTTTCATGTTGGAGATGATGATTGTCCAACTCTGTGTTGCAGAGGATGATGCTCCAACTCTGTGTTGTTGATGATGATGTTGTTCAAAACTTCTGATGATCTATATATGTATAGACAATGTTCCAAAAGATGTTGTTGATGATGTCTCCTCCTCCCTCCGCTCGATGATGTTGTGTAGAGCAACACCAATTGTTGTTGTTAGTAGAATACCCTTCTTGTTAAAGAGGAGTGTTGAAATAATGCAACTTCGAAGAATATTCTACTTGTACTTTACATTATTATTATTATTCCTCCTCTAAGAGATGTCATTAATGTAAAAGGTCATGTAAAAGTCACGAGGCATATCCTTCGTTGTAAGTCGGGTCAATAGTACTTATGAAAGATTAATATAAAAAATTATTATTTTGAGTTTTCTCCTATTAGTTTGATAAGTCAACCCAGTTAGGTTAAAATGTCTGTCAAGTGATTAGTATAAATAGGGAGGTTCCCTCCCTTATTTTGTATACACTCAGTCACTCATGTATTGCACAAGAGAGAGAAAGAGGAAGGAAAAAGAAGGAGGAGGAGAAGTGTCGTGGGTGTTTTGAATCTTATGCTAGGGTTTGGTCTCTCTAGCTCTCTCTCTCTCTCTCTCTCTCTCTCTCTCTCTCTTATGAGACATTTTTCTTTGGGATTTTCATTCTGGTAATCTATATGGAGAAATTTTTGTTGGGTTTTTCCCTTTTGGGTTTCCCAGGATAATTTGTTGTGTACCTTGTGATTGTGTTTCTTTCAGAGATCCCGTTTATGTTGTTATTGTGAAAATGTATTAAATGCTCATGAAGTTAGGACTTAATCTATAGAAGAATATAAAACTTAACACTAGGATCCATATGGAGATGGAGGTTTAGAGGATGGGGGTAGAGTAGCATTCAGACTATCATGTGCTACTGGCCTGGTATTGCCAAGTGAGGGATTGGGGGATCTTAGTCTATGATTGAGGGGTTGGTTGGGAGGAGAGAGGTCCCCCACTTTTGTTTTCGGTGTTCCTTTTTTTGTTGTCCAACCTACCTTTGTCATACAATATCTAAGTCCATAATTTTTATCCATGTATGTCTCTTATCCTGTTGGTTCTTTATTTAGTTTCTCGAGTTACATGTAAATTTGTTATAGTTATAGATACGGTTGAATTTCAAATGATTAATTGGTACATTCTAATTTTAAATATTATTTACAGTTATTTACATTCCTGTCTAAATTTAACAAACCTCATGAAAAATAAATTCCTAATTCTAATGTATAAAAATCAGAAATAAATTTTATCTCTATTATATTGATGTTTATTAAGGTTGATCATCACAACATGTCAGCATGTTTTTCAACTAACATTTTGAATATTACAGCATTTCTTTCCTTCTCTGTAAATAACTATGGAATATTGTTTGGTTGTCCATTAGTAATAAGAGAATGAATCAAATTTTGCATTACACGATTTGCTTATTGAATGTCACTACAAACTTGAACAATTTTTTCTTTGTTACTCCTTATGTTTAAGATTGTCCCAAATGTTTATGTTACATTCTTCCTGATATGCATTGTACCAAATAAATGAGCTACTTGTAGGTGCTCATAGTAGGGAAACCTATTAAACTAGATGGGGCAACTTATCACTACTCATGGAATCCCATGAATGCGTTGAAAACCTTTATGAAACAAAAATGAAATTATAACAATAACTATTAGATATGGTAAAAATAATTGAATATAAATACAAATTATATAACTTTACATATGATACAAAGAATAATTTATTATTATCTTGACAATTCTTATTATATTCCAACTTCCATAGTCAAGGTGTCATTCTTTGTGGTTTATTCTAGTCTCTTCTTTCCCATTCAAAATATGTTTTTGGTAGTTTGATACATATGGTTTTGATAAAGGAAGTGCCTATAATTGTCAAACCCTTTCCTAAACATCGATATATCATTCTATAACTACAAATTGGAAATGAAAATTTAGCCTTTGTTTGAAGACTTGCAGGCTATGGAATAATGTCAATATATACAAGTACACTAAGAAATTATTCTAAAAAGATGCATGCTATTTTGATTAAATTATAGACTATTAAAGTGTAGTCCTTTACAACCACAAAAATGTGTTATCCCTAGGACATCATGGATTTTCTAAGTAAGTATTCCATGGAATCGAAATAGTTTTTTCCCTAATGGTTTGGAGATGTCATCAATAGTGACGCCAATTCATAACTTTAGAATATAACTTGGTACCTACCTAATTACTTGAAAATTCACATAAATATTACCTTGAACATATAACAAGTTATGTAATGAACAAGAAAAATTAAATGTTTAGTTGAAAACATTATTGTAAAAAAATACCTGGAACAATAATTTCCAACATAGTGTGTTCCCTCTTTATTGACATACAAGGAGTAATGCTATTGTCTATAACAAAAAGAGGCCACACTAAGTAAACATACTTCAACTCTCCAAATGGATTTAAACCAATAGATAGAAATCAAAGACAAACATTATGAGGTTCTTATTTAAACTTTTCCTTCTATCTTTAATGTCTCTAGAAATAAAAAACCATCATTCATGAATTCGTAGAACACCATCTTCACTTCTCTTTATGCATGGTAATCTATAAACTGTGCTATGCTTTTGCACCTGAAAAACATTTAAAATGTGGAATTATAGGAATATTACAAAGAGCCTTGTTGGACACCTTATTTGCTACTTGATCGGTCTGATGTCTACTAATTCTACATTGAGAACATTCCATTTTTGTTGCATGCTATCCATAATATATAATATGATCATTGAGACATGTATCAATAACTTGATACTCTATTCCTATATCTTTCATAATGGTATACATTTATTGGCATGTCTGAGGTAAACTAATTAACAATGATAATACAAAATCATCTAATAATCTACAACATAAAAAAAAAATGATTGTAATGAATATTATTTGTCAATTTTGCATCCTTTATACAATATAATTTAACACTAAAACTATAAAAATAAGTTCTTCATGTATGAAGAATTATATTACATACCTTCAGATCTATGTGAAACATGTGTTTGACAAACCTTTCAATACCTTCAAGTTGATCAACAACAATATATTAAAGATAATACTTTTCTTCTAGCCTTCATATAGGGTTTTTTGTGCGTTATCAATCAAAGGTACATCATGAATATCATTAAAGTTGTCATACATTGGAGAAAATATGTTGTGGGTCAATTTGTTTAGCCCATCATTCTCATTTAAATTATCAATGTCATTTTCTTCCATATGATTAACTTCATCTCCATTCGCTCCATCTTTATAAACTTGTACACCAATAATTTTACTACAATTTGACACATCTAGGATACTTTGGATCTATAATTACAAAACATATTCAAATAAATTAATTAGTATATATATCAAATATTAAAATGACAGAAAGTTATACGACAAGAAATATAAAAACATATAATGATAAATTACCAAGGGGCGATATCCATTACCCCCTTCAAAATCCTAGACTCATAACAACATTTTTAGCTATTTGAGTTTTAACTCTTATCATATTGCATCCCTTACATTGATTGCAAGGGAATTAACATATACCACCACCATATGTTTACTTTAACCTATAAATGTATTGGGAAGTGGAAATGTAGCTATTTTACGCTACATTTTCCCTACTTTTAATCCCTTCTTGCATTCCTATGACCTTGTATTAATGCTTATTAATCCATTTTTATGCTTATTTGCAGGATTTATACCTAAGGTGGTTTCCATTTGCATTTCATGTGAATTATGATTAAACATTGGAAAAATAACATATTTTTCACTTATCTTTGAAACATGGATGAGTTTGATGATTTTTGCAGAACCAACTCCAGGATATTCGCCGCAACTCATATGGTTGAAGATCAACGAAAGTGGATACTTGATATTTTTTATATGATGGATTATTAAGTCATTACTACTGTTGTTACTGTTGCTGCTACGACACGAAGCCAACATGGAGGAACATATTCATTAGGGGTGATGGATTGTTATAAATCCATTATTTCTATTCTTCTTATATGTCTCAAATTATGATGTTAAATAATTTGAAGATAAAAGGGACAAGTTAGTGGTGGATGAGAGTGCATATTTGGTTTATTTACAAAGATTTGAAGACCTTCATGTAATTTATGATGGACCCAACAAGTTAAATGCTATTAGGAGTCACTTAGGATGACTTTTGGGAATGTTATGATGACTCACATCTCTAAATTCGAATTTGACTTCAAATTAATCCTGAATAACATGAAGGTTAACAAAGGATTTGGGATTAGAATTGAGTTGATTTCGAGATCCAAACTATTAGTAATTTGGTGAGGATATTTTGGATCTTCATTTATTATTTGTTATGGAAAATTCATTTATAAATAAGAGTTCCTTATCTATTCCAAGGGGGGGACTCTTAGAGAAACAAATCCAATTTATGATGGAATCAGAATTACATTTCTTCCAATCTCTTTTGTAATTTATATTGTAGTCCTTAAGTTTTCTCTTTTGTTAATGTAAATTTCAATTCATAGTTTCTCTAATTTGTAATTAGATTAACTTCTTCTTATTTCTTAGCATATGATGTATTTTACTTTGATTAATTTATTTTTGTAAGTGTAATTTTAATTTAAGTTTCTTTATTTATGCAAGTGCGCAAGATTCATAGATCATTAGCATGGTTGCAACCATAGTGAGAGTGTGATTTACTTTTATGCAAGTGTGAGCATGTTTCAATTATGCTTAAGAGTGGCTATGGATTTATTTTTCCAAACAATGTGAATTAGTGTTAGTATTTACTTTCTGCAATTTACGTTTATGTTGTGTTATTTACTTTGCTGCAACACATATTATATGACCAATGTTAGCGGGGAAGCTGTAGTTTGCATATATTTTGCAGGATGACCTTGAAATAACATACATTACCCTGGATTGATAATTTATGTTGTGGATTGATTGTTTGAATAATCAATTAATCTGTCCAACATTTTGGCGTCATTGAAGGCACAAACATACAAACTAGCATTGGTTTTAGTTTCATTTCATGGTATATGTGTTCCTGATCCTGAGGTGTCAGGGAAGTAAGACGTAGTGAAGAGCTACGCATCGTTCGACAACTTGTAAAAGGGCCCGACATCATAAGAGGCAGGGCATGTAGATTGTTTGATTACTTTTCAATTGATTGAATTTGATTTAAGTGATGTCTTTCTTTCTTTACATTTAATTTTGATTTAATTTTTTGTGCATCATTCCCCTCAATGGTGCAGTAAGAGCCACACATATTATTAATCTCTCTTTTGCAGGAAATTGGTAAGAGGAACAGAGCATTGGTGGATGAATATTACATTGGAGGAGGATCCAAATGAGTTTAGAATCCTTAAATATTGATACTTGCGCAATCATCATGGTATGTGGTTGTTTTTACACATACTTTATTTTAAAATTCATATCATTTTTTAGCAGTTGCAACATATGCTGCAACACGCTATGTAAGTCAATATATCTACTCAATGTTTGAAATTTTCGGTATAGGGATGTATTCTATTGAAATTTATATGATTACAATCATCACACTTATTTGGGTACTTTTTGGGAGCCATATTTATTTATTGAATTTTATGGCATTTTGGCTTATTGGGATTCACCGAAACAAAGTCGGGACAGTCCTGTTTTGAGGGACCATATGGGGTTATTTTTAAAACCTGTTTCTATCGAGAGTATACCTTTAATTATATTTTCTAATCCAATTTTAATTTTTTAATTTGGTTCTCAAACGAAAAAGCCTATCATCAAAATACTGAGTGGAGGTAGAGAGAGTAGACAACTCAAAAATAGAGTTGTGATAGTCATGTTTTGGGAAACCTAATTTATTAATTTTAAAAATATGTTTCTATGGGATGATTTCCTATGATTCTAGTTTACAACAAAATTTGAATCATTCAATTTTGATATCATGCGAAGAATATATGCCCGAAATACTAACCGCCCGTCATAAATCTGCACTTTAAAAAAACTCTACTTTATCGGTTTTTCATTGAAATATCTGACCCATCAATTATTATTTTATTCAAAACTTTTTCTATTGGATATATATACATGAATCTACTTTCACCTCCAATTGGAATCATGTCAATCTGTTATCAAACGAAAAAATTGTGCCTAAAACCATGACTATTGGTTTAGACCAAAATTCAGAAAAACACCTTGTCATGCATGTTGTTATTGAGAAAATATGATATATCATCTCATGGAAATTTTTAAACATGTTTCTAATGGAGATATCCCTATCAATTCAATTTATTTTGTATTTGGAATCATTCAAATCGGGAGTCAAACAGAGAAGTTATTATTAAAACACTGTCAGTTAGTCTACACTAGCCACTACTTGTCAGCAGGTATAAAGTGAATTTGGGTTTGTTTATGTTTCTTTGGATTTGTTTTATAAGCACTACTTGTTTTTTTTTTTGCAAAATTATTGGATGAAGAGAGATTGCGCACCTCTCTTCTTCCATGTTCTCATGTCTTATTGCAGGTAAGTGTTTGTTTCTTTTGTAGGCCCTTAGAGGATCAAAGAAGGTCAATACATGCACGAGTGATACTTGAAGACAAAATTTCATGCCACATGGGCATATCCTCCACAAATTCAAGATTCAATATGTTCTGGTTGTTTCTTAGCCAAAAGAATATTTTTTCCTGGATAGAGCACAACAAATGGATAATTGATGTGTATACTATATTAAGACCGATGTTTCAGAAGTCAAGTCCCATTGTTACATCACCATCCCACTTCTACCAAATCCTTCAAGAATACCTCATGATTATCATGCTCATTCACCAACATTATGGTATGCATATGCATTTCCTTTTTCCCATTTTGATATTATGCATGCTAAAAGAATCTCATTTGCTTATGTCGTTATCTCTAAAATCCAATGAACTTCAATAGAATATCATTCATATAACCACTACGTTTAGGTCAATTTCAACCTCCACTCCTCCACTTCAATTCCTTCCTTCTCCACACACCCTTAACCCACACCATAAAGATATATTGGCTCACTTATAATGCCAAGTTCCCCCATTTTCCCACCTCAGTTCCAAATAAAAGTTGATGGTGAAAACCTGTCTCAAGTGCCATCAAACCTTGGAATGCTTGAAAACTAGCTTGCTGGAAGGTATTTCGTGGGAATAATAAAATTATTATTGTGAAAAACCTCTAGGAGAAGTCAAACAAATCTTGTTTGAAAACTAGCTTGTTGGCGGACAAGCTTTGCAAATAAAATAAGAAATAAGTAATTCCATCCAAGTTGCTCTCTGAATAAGGTTTTAGGATTCATTGCTACATAATATTCCAGACATACATTATGCTACACGTCAAGAATCCACATTGCTCCATCTTGCAAATATTTACATTTTTGTGGACATATCAGATATATTTCCTTTCAAATGTTGCTACATATATCAAGGACTTCATATGTAGGTGCATGTATGATTGTCTTTCCTTTATTTAATCACATTTCTTTGAATGCTATGGATTTGCATTTCAAAAAATCACTTGAGTCTTTTTCCATATTTCCTCCTTATTTTCAAAGTGTAAAAAACTCCTTCATTTTGGGGGGGGAACACCATCATCCAACATCACTCTTACACCATCCATTCAATCTAAGCCTTTCATCCCTTCCTTTGAACCATGATATCCTTATCTCTACTTCCATACTCAAGTCCATTCCCACACCTACCCAACTGTATAAGCATGAAAAGAATCAAAGGATACCTTATTGTTGTCACACAAGAACGAACAATAGGAAGTCTTACTGTTGTCACACAAGAACCAACACTAAGAAAAGAAAACAAATAGTTTATGCACTTGGAAAAACTTAGAAAACCATTGGAAGAAAGGAACGTGTTGCTATCACACAAGAACCAACAACAAGAGAGGAAATAAATAAATTATCTCAAGGAAACCCTATTGCTACTACACCAAAACCGGTAGTATAACATGAGATATGGATAAGCTAAAGAAGTTATGGGGAGAGAAATATATGCTGCCACCAGATAAGAACCAATAGTAAGGAGATAATTTGATACACATGCACATGCCAATGCCACTACTGAAAGATAGGAATAGGCTCCACAAGAACCTACAACAAAAAAAGTTGATGTAGAAGCCATTCGTCCACAAGAGTATGCTATCATATAAGCAAGGTGGAAAACAAAGGTATGATTTCTTTGATTTGTTTGCTTGGTTCACTGGTACATAGATTGTTCACATATTCAAAAGTTAGCTAAGATTTAAGAGCCACATTTTCTATGGTATATGGATTGTCCACCCATTTTATACATATGATAAAGGAATTTGATGGGTTGGCACACTCATAGTTCATGGATTTATTCTCAAAGAGGCAAATAACATTAACATGCCAACTAATAAAAATATGCATCTACAACCTTTCTGGACAACTTTACATCTTGTGAATACATCATTCGTAACAATTTTAAGGCATCCTGCACCAAAGAACCATATTATATCTTCTTTTACTTGAGGGAAAGTAAAATTATTCAGTTTGGGGGAGATGGACTGTTGTGCACTTCATGGTATTTACATATCCTTGCATTATTTTTCCTATTTATTCACATTTTCTAATACAAAAATGCATAAACCGATTCAAGGATATCTTGAAAATGGTAAATTGGTTCTTTATGAAATTTTGAGGGGAGAAGAATTACATCAATAAGAACAAACTTAGAAAGTTTCAGCTCAATCTGATGCACGGTTTTCAAGAAAATGGACATCATCACCTACAACCAGTTTGCATTTTTTCGATATCCATGATGTGGGTTTCTCTAATTTTTGGTGTGAAGATGCACTGGACTAATAAAAACTTTCTTGCAAAATTTCAGCCAAACTCAATTTGTAGTTTATGAGAAATTGGCTCAGGAAGGTTGTTGAAACAATTGTCGATACACCTTCAAAATTTGTTGATACAGACATGTAGTGACTTATTTGATTATATCTTGAAATTGGTAAGTTGGTTTGATGTGATTTTTGGTATGGTGAAGCATGAGATTAGTATAAATATTCCTAAAAAATTTCAACAAAATCCACTTTGTACTTTGTGAGAAAATGTGGTGTTTCAACAATGTTTCAATGTTGTTTCAACAATGTTTCAGCATTGTTTCAACACTGTTTCAGGATCATTTTGATAATGTTTTAGCATCACTAGAGAAATGATTTTAGAAGTCCGTTGGCTATGAAAACTGAGCATATGATTGTTATAATGATCTACATGACCTTATATTGAGAAATCATTACTTGTGGTGTTCTTGGTTTGCTAATGATGACATGTTTTAAGAGTGTCATTTCATGAGAAATGCAACAACCATTGTTTTTTAAGAGATATCAAGGTTCTCAGTATTATCAGTTCGACACTCATAGAAGCGTTACAGAAATGGTCTTTAGTTAGTGTGCATTGAAAAAAAGGATCCCTTAAAACTTGGTTGATACAAAGGTATTGGGTTGCAAGAGGCATATTCAGTTTGGGGGTGACGTTGGGTAGTGAAATGTCGCTATTTTACACTACATTTTCCCTAATTTTAATCCCTTCTTGCATTCCCATGACCTTGTATTAATAGTTATTAATCAATTTTCGTGCTTATTTGTAGTATTTATACCTAAGGTGGTTTCCATTTGCATTTAATCTGAATTATGATTAAACATTGGAAAAATAGCATATTTTTCACTTATCTTTGAAACATGGATGAGTTTGATGATTTTTGCAGAACCAGCTCCAGACCAGTTGTTGTTACTCCAGGATATTTGCTGCAACTCATATGGTTGAAGATCAAGGAAAGTGGATACTTGATATTTTTATATGATGGATTATTAAGTCATTATTACTGTTGTTACTCATGTTGTTACTGTTGCTGCTACTCCATGAAGCTGCCATGGAGGAAAATATTCATTAGGGGTGATGGATATTTATAAATCCATTGTTTCTATTATTCTTATATGTCTCAAATTATGATGTTAAATTATTTGAAGATAAAAGGGATAAGTTGGTGGGGGATGAGAGTGCATAATTGGTTTATTTACTAAGACTTGAAGACCTCCATGTAATATATGGTGGGCCCAACAAGTTAAATTCTATTAGGAGTCATTTAGGATAATTTTTGGGCATGTTATGATGACTCGCATATCTAAATTCGAAATTGAGTTCAAAGGCATCTTGAATAGCATGATGGTTAGCAAAGGATTTGGGGTTAGATTTGAGTTGATTTTTAGATCCAAATTATTAGTAATTTGGTGAGGATATTTTGGATATTCATTTATAATTTGTTGTGGAAAATTCATGTATAAATAAGAGTTCCTTCTCCATTCCAAGGGGAGGACTCTTAGAGAAACAAATCCAATTTATGATGGAATAATAATTATATTTCTTCCAATCTCTTTTTTTATTTAGATTGTAGTCTTTAATTTTTCTCTTTTGTTAGCGTAGAACGCAATTCTTAGTTTCTATAACTTGTAATTAGAATAAATTATTCTTATTTCTTAGCATATGATGTATTTTACTTTGATTCATTTATTTTTGTAGATGTAATTTTAATTCAATTTTTATTTATTTATGCAAGTGTGTTAGATTCATAGATTAGCATGGTTGCAACCATAGTGTGAGTGTGATTTACGTTTGTGCAAGTGTGAGTGTGTTTCAATTACGCAAGAGTGTGTGTGAATTTATTTTTCCATACATTGTGAATTAGTTTTAGTATTTACTTTCTACAATTTACTTTTATGTTGTGTGATTTACTTTGCTGCAACACATATTAGATGACCAACATTTATGGATCGAATTGTTCAGAACACTCATGTCATGGCCAGCCGACCGAATTTGCAGCACCACTAGTTTCTCCTGCCTATTATCCTTGACCTATGCAACCTACTCCAGCTCCATGTCCAACTCCTCCTACTCCTACAGGACAGGTCTACGCACTACAGAACCTCCCTAACCAACCTACCCCTAATAACCAACAAGGGTAGGGAAGGAATAAGAGAGGTAGGAATAGGGGTGGAAACCAAAATCAAGGAGGTGGCCAACAAGCCAACCCTTTGAACAATAACATTGCTGACCCTCCTGCACAAAATCCCCAACGTCTCTCTTGATCTGGGAAGAAACCATAGTTGCATACTAACCATTCTTGCACCATTTGTAACACTTACGACCATTACACCCATCAGTGTCCTCACTTGAATCATGTACACCATTTACTCCAAAATGACAGTCAACGTGACCCCAATGGGGCTGCTCCGACTCAGCCAAACTGAGTACCACAAGGTCCTCAACCTATGATGCTCCAAAACCCCCTTCCAAACCAAGGAATGGTTGCAACCCGACCCTTGGTACCTCCAACTCTTGCAACCACCACTGCGGTTCAACACATTGATTCTGGTGTCCATCACCTCATGATGTTATCGTCCGATGTCAACCTCCAGACTTGATGAAACCAGTATGGTTCCAACATGAAAACTATTGACCCATATTCAACATCTACCTCCACCCCTCCTGACATGTATTTTTGTTTTCCAAGATCTCCTATGGACGGGACTGCCAAAGTCTCGCGGTTCCCTTTATGTCACGTCACGGACAACACAAATTCCAGAGTTGCGCTCAACTACAATATTGTTGATGACTTGGCCCAGTATCCCACAACCATGTCTACTCTGTAAGTGCTCAAAACCAATCCTTCACAACGTAAAGCATTTTTATCTGTGCTAGGTGTCATTTATCCCTCTGATTCTAGGTTGATCACCTTTGACCTGGATAAGGGAGAACCTAGGATGCAATCATCCATCACCTTCCAAGTTTTGGTCATGATTCAGAATTTGGTTATTCATTGATGCATCATTGATGAGGGGGTGTCCACCTATGTTATTTCAACCTTTGTTTGGTAGAAAGTCAGATCCCCAACCCTTCAACCTTCCACCACCGCTCTTCGTGCCTATGATGGTTTCTCTTCTCAACCCCAAGGAATTC
Source organism: Pseudotsuga menziesii (assembly GCA_001517045.1). NCBI lineage: Eukaryota > Viridiplantae > Streptophyta > Pinopsida > Pinales > Pinaceae > Pseudotsuga > Pseudotsuga menziesii. The sequence continues at coordinate 56,069 of LPNX011131527.1, read as the reverse complement.
TCACAAATGTACCTGCTGAGTTAGTAGGAAAAACAATGTTGATTGACATTGAGGTTGTCAATGCCCAACTCGATTAAAACCTCCTCCTAGGACATAGTTACATGTGTGCAATGTGATTCGTTGCCTTTACTGTATTTCGACTCTTGGTGTTCCCTCATGATGGGAATATCATGACCATCGACCAGTTGACATACTATGATCCGAAGGGGTTAGCCACATTGGAACACATCCTTTGTACTATAGACACTTCCATCGACATCGTGTCCATACCATACCTGTCTGTCATTGGCCCAGGCTTATTTTCCAATGCTCCTATGACGGACACCTTTTTGTCCTTACCACCTCCTCCTTCGTAGACTGATATATCAGATTTGTGCACTATCACATCTGGTAGCATTCTGACCTCCTCACAACCTTTGTCACAACCCCAACCATAGACATTGGGGAATTATTGGGGTTCCCTCCTTATCCACATGATTCCCTTCCTCTTTCCACCATCTGATATCGTGAGCAAGCCTATCATGGCTACTCTCAAATTTCTTGGTTTCACTTTGGGTATTCCTACGTGGTACCTCGATCCACCTAACCCAACCCCAACTCCCCAAATTGTATTGAATCCCATCCAACCTATTGAGATGATGTTGCACCCACCTCCTGGGACATCCATGACTACTCCTGGCCCCCCTCCTCCCAAGAAGACTTAGGGAAAGATGCCCAAAGAGACGACTGAAGCACATCATCCTCCTACTTGTTCTTTATGTGATGTCCAAGGCCATGTAACAAAAAATTGTGTTGATTTTCCTATCATTCGCACCCACATGCGCACTGTAGTCGAAACCAATGATGCCCCAGTTGTCAAATTACCAACCATACCTGTGGTGAAGAACAAGTCATTGCAAACCAACCATCCATGTGCAGTTTGTGGTTTGTATGGTAATTATTCACATCATTGCCTAAGTACCAGTATCTCCTTAGTGACCTTCGCATGCATTCCCGCAATACCAACATTATTTTCCTTGAGGAGGTCCACCTTCCAGTTTCTTCCTTGGACACAACTAACACAGTTTACACGATCTCTAGCTCTAGTAGTCCTTCCCCCTCATCCTTCGTGGAAGATCCATCTGATCTATCTGCATGCTACTTTCATAATGATGATGAGATCCTTGAATCTCTTTTCAATCCTTATAATCCTTTGGATTATATGCACCATCGCTCCTATTTCATCCCCGATGAGCCTTCTTCATCGTCAGACCAATACTCCGTCGAAGAAAAAGACTTCATCCGTTGAAGTATCAATTGATTTAAAAACCCAATTCTGACACCTTACACCTTTGAAGAGGGAAACATTGAAAACATTTCACCAACCATCAAGGTCAATATATCGACCACACCAAGAGTATTTGAATATATTAAACTTGGAGCATCTTGCTCCCCTGAAGAAGTCGCTTCATACAAAGTACTTTTTCAGGAGTTTCATGATATTTTCGCTTGGTCACATACCAAGATGCTCGAGCTTGATCCATCTATCGTCGAACATCATATCGACCCATGGCATTATGTTGCCCCCGTTCACCAAAATAAAAGACCTATTCACCCATTAAAGGCTCCCGCCGTCAAAGCTGAGATCGAGAAACTGAGTAAAGAAGGTTTCATATACCCCATTACGTATACCACTTGGGTTTCTAATCATGTTATCGTCAACAAAAAACAAGGTACCATTCACGTCTGTACTGACTTCTGTGACTTGAATTTGGCATGTCCTAAAGAAAACATCCCCACTCTGTTCATTAACTAGATCATTGATTCCTGTGTCGACCACGAAGTCTTTTCTTTCATGGATAGTTTTCTCGATTATAACCAAATTCAAATATGGAAAGAGGATTAGTACAAAACCCATTTTACCACCCCCTAGGGCACCTTTGCATATCCTGTCATGTCGTTTGTCCTTGAAAATGCTGGAGCCACTTTTTTAGTGGGCCATGACCTCATACATATTATCTTGGTCTACGTAGATGACCTCAGGGCTTGATCTCAAAAGTGTTCCCAACATTTAGATGACTTACGAAAAATCTTCTTGCGATGTTGCAAATACAACATATGCTTGAACCCCCTCAAGTGTGTGTTTTGCGTCCTAGATGGTCGCCTACTAGGATTCATCATATCCCATAAGGGGATTGTTGTGGATGCTCTGAAGGTTCAAGCCATTATGAATATTCCCCCACCACGTAGTTTGCACCAATTGTAGAGCATCCAAGGCAAGGCCAACTTCCTTTGTTGTTTTATTCCATACTATGTGACCAAAGTCCATGGGTTCTTATGCTTTCTTTGTACGAACATTCCTTTTGTATGGGATGAGCATGCACAAGAAACTTTTGGCACATTGAAACAAGCTCTAAATTCCTCTCCATTATTGTCTCCTCCTGACTTCAATAAGGAGTTTATCCTCTATGTGTCGGCATCTGAAAATGCTATCGCTGGAGTCTTGGTTCAAGAAGATGATGCTCATTAAGAGCATGTGATCTATTATGTCAACCAGAAGCTCTCCGGAACACCTTTACATTACTCCCATGAAGAGAAGATGGCCATCACCGGTGTATTTTCAGTACAGAAGCTATGTCACTATATTCTCTTGAGTCAAACTTGAGTTGTGGAAGATTCCAACCCCATGCATTATCTCTTGATCCGCTGCCTCGTTCAAGGTCACACTTCCAAGTGGATTATTGTTCTCCAAGAGTACGATCTGGAATTTGTTGCCCAAAAAGCACCAAAGCTTTGGCACTAGCTTCCTTAATGACAAAATTTCCTCCGTCTTCTACCTCACCACCTATCACAATCAACCTTCTTGACGAATTCTTATTTGTCATCTCTACAGAAGACCCATGGTATGGGGGAATTCTCCTATACTTGCGCACACCGAAATTTGGGCCTCATCTGAGCCATAAAGATCGACATTGCATACGGCACCAAGTTGCTCGATATCTCATCATCGGTGATGTCTTGTACCACCGTTGTATCGATACAATATTATGTCATTTCCTCACCCACTATGAAGTTGAAAAAGTATTGAATGACTGTCATAATGGATCTTATGGTGTCCACCTCTCTGTTTTGGCTACCACCTAGAAGATCCTCTGCGCTGGTTATTTCTAGCCAACCATCTTTGTCGATTGCATCCATGTAGTTAAACAATGCCGAAATTTCCATCTCTTTTCTCCAAAAGCAAGGACACCTCCCGCGTCGTTACATCCGGTCGTCACAATCGGTCCCTTTTGCAAATGGGCGATTGAATTCATGACCTGTAATCCTCCCTTGACTAGTGACCATAAATACATCATTATGGTCGTTGATTATTTCACAAAATGGGTTGAGGCCATGCCTACGTTCAACTATAAGGATGATACTGTGGACCGATTCTTTTTTAACCATGCCATCACTCGTTTCAGTGTGCCCCAACAACTAGTCTCAGACCACAACTCTCATTTTTAGGGTGTTGTTTGGACAAAGCTTTTCGCCATGTTGAAGTTTGAACACTAGTATTCCTCTGCTTATTATCCTCGGGGAAATGACCAAGTTGAGTCTGTCAACAAGATCCTCAAAATGATGCTCCAACGAATGGTGGACAAACACAAATCAAACTGGCCACTTGCTCTTTTCTTCCCTCTGGGATTACCGGACATCGACAAAAATCGCCACTGGTTTTACCTCATTTCATTTAGTCCATGGTGTGGAATTGGTTCTTCCCATTGAATGACAGATTCTGTCACTCTGCCTTGCCGTAGAACTTCTACCTAATACCTCACCATTATAACAACACCTACTTATGCATGTACAAACCAATGAGGACCATCATCCTGCTCTCCAAATGATCGAAGCAACCAAACTTTGGTCGAAGTCCCACTATGAATCCCACGTCCACCCACGCACCTTTAGCGAGGGAATCCTAGTCCTCGTCTACGATAAATCCAATGATAAAATAGTGAAAGGAAAGTTTGACTCCATGTGGTATGGCCCTTATGTCATCCATCGATGTCTCGGAAAGGGGGTGTATCTCCTTGTTGACTATGACGAACACCTCTTGAAGAACCCCCGTAATGGGCTCTACCTCAAGAGGTTCTATGCCTGCAGTCGCTCACCATGAGTACCCTTGTATCATAGTTTTTCTTTCTTGCTTCGCATCATTTTTACAACGAGTCGGTGACCCCCTCTAGTAGTCGCTCCACATCCAGCCATAGTGAACCCATTATAGCACTCCATCACATCCTTTACATGTGAGTGGGTGGATATAACCCATCCACCCTGCCCCTACGTCACTGGTACCCTGCTGGAGGGTGCGGTCCCACGTCTGCACATGCACACCATATGTTGTCAGTATCTATCACATGTATGGTCTAGCTACCATTATTGTAGCATATCGTCAAGTCGCTAGACCTCTACTAGAGGTCAAGGCATCTCCAGATCTCCCAGGTCGTCCATGCTCACGTATGGATAGTCCTATATGAGGATAGGAATTTTCCACCACCGTGCAAATAGCTCCCGTGTGAATAAACGACCTACTATAATGCCTCCCTCCTTACTTTCTTTGACCCATTTTTCGGAGTCACCTCGATTTGCATGCCATCACGCGAATCACACCACACATATACTAGCATGTTCATGAGCCATCCTCTCCAACCATACTTCAAAATTGGCCTTATTTTACAGCCAGCCATCGTCCTGGAAGGAGGGCCTATCAAGTGTTCCATTGTTCTTCCTATCATCCATGTTCACAACATAACCTCTATTGGATCATTGAACACTTCCTCCTTGCTTGACTGACCATTATAGAGTTTCTATTAATCTTTTTTTTTTACTCCTTAAAGAATGAAAAGATCGATAAGCATGATTATATCCTTTAATGCTCGTTAAATTATTTGAAAGGGCATCTATGTGGACTCGTTTATCTCCTTTTTTGGACTACGTGGATTATCAAAAGAAAAGGACCACCCTAGCACATTCCAGCTAGGATCATTTCCCTTTATATCCTTTTACGTTTTGTCAGGCATTGGGACCATAACTTACGAAAAATCTCATTATGGTTTGTCTTTAAGCTCTTTTCCAACCCTCTCATCAAGAAAATATTGTCGAGCAAACTTGGTTTTGTTCATGCTCATAAAATTATTTAAATGATCGTCCTATCAATATAAGTTTAAACTTTTCTGACCTGGTTGGAATACCTACAGTAAATAATTCTCTCTTCCCCCAAAGGTTGGGAGAGATCTCCTTTTTATACTTTTATCATTTTTCTGACCTAGGAGACTACCATACAAAAAAGAGACCACACTAGAGTCTTCTTCCTGTTTTAGACTCTCAAAAAATGAAAAAACCATCGAGCATTTACCTTCTCGGGCTCGGTAAAAATCCATGAGATAGTATCATATTGAGCTTACTTCTATCCCGTCTTCATGCTCCTTAAACTATTAATAAGGCCAAAATGGTGTTTCTAGGTGCCACCACATATGATCTCACATTATGGCAACTTTCCCCCATTGGGTCTCCTTTGTTCAGAGTATTCTACGATGAGTCTCCCTTGGATCCCTTGGAAATCATTATTGCAGTTACTCCCGAAGTCTTTCCCATTGTAGTTATCTTACTAGTTTTACAGTTATGATCCCTTTCCCACGAGTTAGTTTCATTTGCTTCCAGCTCATCCCTTCCATCTTACTCTGAACAAAGGAAGTTTGAGTCCCTCGTGCCCCTATGCCCCTATTCCCGATTCAGTGTTTCAATCCCCTGATTGTTCCACATATTTGGTTATCCCCCTCATGCTTCTAATCAAGGAAACATCATTTCCTTGTTAGTTGCAGGTCTCCCTCTATCGACATCAACACATGTATTCTGAAGGATAGAACTAGAGGACCCTATATCCTGGTTTCATCCACCTCATTGATGAGTTCCTTGGACCACTTGAAAGGAGTCCTTAGTGCCTTTCGGGTTGGTTGTGTCTCACGTGCTCGACTCCAGCTACATCATCACACCATTGAGACTCGTACAGGGTATTGGTCCATTCATTATTTGGTCGAAGACCTTGGTTTTCACTTGACTCCAACGCATTGGTGAGTCCATTTGTGGGACCCCTACATTCTCATGTCCCTTGTGATTTCTAAGATGCGTTAGTGATAGGGTTCGGAATCCCATCAGTTTCATGCTTCCATATATCTCCAGTACTTGATTCTGCATATTGTACCATAGAGATTCTGACTCTCAGTCATTGAGTCCATCTAGTTATGTACACCTCCAAGTTCAGTAGAGCATTAGTTTATGCATTCAACCTACCATTGAGGCCACCATTATGTATTATTAGTTGTATATGTATTGATTGACTCCCATTATTTGAGCCTTGATCCCCATTATTTATTTTTTGAGACATTGTTACAAGCATGGGTATGCCCACCTCTTCCATATACATGTCATACACTATATGTATCTCATCTGTTTTTTAGAAGTAATACAAAACCAAAATCTGATGTAGTTCGAACGAGGAAACTCCAATCCTTCGCAGTCCTCTCCAGTCTCTCCATCGTTGTCACAATTCCTCTTGATCCTATATGTCTATCGGCCATACGATGAGCTCCTTCCCTCACACATCAGGGGGCAATCTGTTAACACTAGAAATTGTTCACCTAGCTCTCTATGGTCTAAACCATAATCATACATCACATTCCCACCATTATTTACTCCATTTTGACCTTCACAATTGTATTTCCACTAAATATGGTCCAAAAAATCGTTATTTATTTCCCATAAATGAAGGGAAGATGCACATTTATTGTGATTTATCCCCACTCTCCTAAAAAAAGGGTCCAAAAACCTAAAAATGAGAATGGGTGAAAAAACCATAGATAAATACCATGGACAATAAAATATCATGGGTCATTACCATGGGTCAAAAATCCTAGGACATTCCTATAAATACATTGTGAAAGACTCCCACAAAACATTTTTTTATCCATTTGCTCTCAGTCACACTATACACTTTTTCTGCCATTAGAGTCCCATATTTTTCCATGCCATTCCCCATGGTGTAAGTCGAGTTCACTCCGTACCCATTTGGATCCATTCCCCCATTTGACAACTATTTGTGGAAGATACTGGAGACCCAAATCGTGGAGCTGTGAAACCATTTCCAAGGACGGATATGGTGGCCCACTTTAAGAGAAGGTATTTTTTGTTCTTGTTATGCATTAGTTAGCTTTATATATTTGAAAAAACCCTAAAAATATTTGTTATCGTTGTCTTGTTTCTTTTATTATTGTTGAACTCTACACTATGACCTACATTGTCTAGGGTTGGTGCTTTTGCACGCAGTAGGGGAGAAATCCCCACTACAACACCACAATGTGAAGAATATGAAGCATTGCAAATCTTATTTGTTCATATCTAAACAATACTTAGTGTACAATAGTTAAGAAGATGAAAAGGCAAAGAAAATATGTGATGATTTGTTATGACTATGAGCTTCTGCTCAAACGTTTGTTGAGATCTCTATCCACTTCAACCTACTTGTGTCAAACTAAATTGTGAGACTACACCCAAAGTTGTGCCCTCGAGTCAGTTCTTACGTGTATACAACTAAAATATAAGTGCAACGAGTGTCCATACCACTATTGATTGTCACTGCAGAGAGAAAAGAGTACTCATAACGAAAGAGAAGACAAAGAGGAGGAAGATGCATAGGAAGATGAAGAAGACTTCCCTAGACCTGACACTAAAACTCCATCTAGAAGGACACAAAATGATCATCCAGAATAACATATCATAGGTGATAAAAATGCTGGAGTCAAAACAAGAAGACAACTAACAAGTGTTGAACAAGCCCTACTATCCATAGTAGAACCCAAGAACTTCACATAAGCTAGAAAAAGTGATGAATGGGTCAAAGCCATGAATGAAGAACTAAATCAGATTGAAAAAAATGAGACCTGGGAACTTGTCCCAAGACCTAAAGATAAGAACATTGTAGGAACCAAATGGATTTTTAAAAACAAATTGAATCAAGATGGTCGAGTAATAAGGAACAAAGCAAGATTGGTGTGTAAGGGTTATGCCCAAGTGGAAGGTATTGACTTTGAAGAAACTTATGCTCCTGTAGCTCGACTTGAAGCAATCAGAAATTTTTTTAGCACTGTCATGCCATAAAAACTTCAAGGTATATTAGATGGATGTCAAGTCTGCATTTCCAAATGGAAATTTAGAAGAAATATATATTGAAAATCCTAAAGGGTTTCTTCTGTCAGAGAACAATGACTATGTCTGCAAACTGAAGAAGGCTCTGTATGGTCTTAAGCAAGCTCCAAGAGCATGGTTTTCAAGACTAGATAACTACTTAAAACAACAAGATTTTAAAAGAGGAGACACTGAAAGTAATCTTTATCTAAAAATCAAAGATAAAAACATGATCATTGTCGTTGTCTATGTGGATGATATCATATTTGGAAGCAATTTTCAAATCCTAAGTGTATATTTTTCTTTTGAAATGAAGAAAGAATTCAAAATGTCAATGTTGGGTGAATTAACTTTCTTTCTAGGATTGCAAGTTCACCAAACAAACGAAGGAATTTTCATCTCTCAAACTAAGTACATCAAAGATATGTTGAAAAAGTTTAAAATGGAAGATTCCAAACATGTTGGTACTCCAATGGTCACCGATTGCAAGTTAAGTAAGGATGATGAATCACTAGAAGTATATCATACCATGTTTAGATCTATGATCGACATTCTATTGTATTAATAGCCACAAGACCAGATGCCATGCAAGCTATTAGATTGGTAGCTAGATTCCAGTTAGCTCCCAAGGAAACACATGTAACCGCAGTAAAAAGGATTTTCAAATATCTAAAAGGCACTATGGAGTATGGTATATGGCATTCAAAAGGACAAGACTTTACCCTAAAAGTGTTTACTAATGCATATTGGGCAGGAAGTGTTGACAATCGAAAAAGTACTAGTGGAGCAACATTTTTTTATGGGAAATTATTTAGTATCATGGTCAAGTAAAAAAAAATCCTCTATTTCACTTTCTACAATAGAAGCAGAATATATTGTTGCCGCCTCATGTTGCACTCAGGTTATTTGGATGAGACAAAATCAGGAAGATTTACTTGGAAAATATGAACATCTAATAGTGATCAACTATGATAACACTAGTGCTATAAATATGTCTAAAAATCCTATCATGCATTCCAACACAAAACATATACCAATAAAGTATCACTACCTAAGAGAACAGGTTTCTCAAAAAATTGTCAAATTAGAATACATTGACACTAAAGAATAGATAGCTGACATTTTTACCAAACCACTACCTAAATAATCTTTTGAGCATCTTAGAGAAAAAATGGGAGTAATTCCATTACAAAAACACTAAGAGGAAAATAGTTCAGTCTTAGGGGGAGAAGTGCTGACAGAGGGAGTTGTCAGATAGAAAGGTTCCTTTGTCATTGTTGTCAAAGGGGGAGAATGTTCAGAGGTTCAGAGGTTTCCATCAATGCCAAAGGTGGAGATTGTTGAGTATATAGTTGTCATTGATGTCTAAGGTGTTCACAAATGACAAAGGGATAACTAGCGTATATGATGGCTGAACCTACTCAGTAAAAGAATAAGGTAGTCATGACATGGCATGGTAGAGTTGGGTATATATGGTGACATGGAATAAAAAGATCAAGATCAGTTTAGAAAGCTCAAGATCGAATGATGGGAATTGATCTCGCACAAGATACAATGGTTAGGAAACATACCGCAATGCGGAAAAATAATTGCTAAACGAAAATTGCGGGAGTCTGAACATAGGAAAGCACAATTCCGCATCCCACATCCCGCAATGCAGAAACAAAGTTGTGGAAAGGAAATTACGGGAGTCCAAAAATTGAAAAGCGTGATCCCACATCCTGCATCTCACAATTTGGAGATCGGACGACTAATATCAATCCCTACCAAAAATAGATCAATGGTGTGGAAAGACCATTGCGGAAAAAGAGATTGCAGAAAGAAGTTCATGGAAAGTCGAAATCCTGCATCCCGTAATCTAAAAAGATCGAACGACTCACGTTATTTCCGCTAAATCAAGATCGACGATGTAGAACTGGTGCTATTGAAATAAAATTGTGAAAAGAAGTTTGCGGAAAGGATAAAAGGATGATTGACATCCCGCATCCCGCAAATTGAAGATCGACGATCAAGAAAATGCTCGACGAATATCAATGGTCAGAAATCATTGTAAGGTAACTTTGATGCGAAAAGGGGATTTCAAGGAGGAAATCTGTAGAACATATCTATGGTCCAGATCGTTCTTGACAATAGGATCAACGACTCCGATTAAAACTGGTAAATATCATTGCAGAAAGAGTTTTTCATTACAGAAATATCAAAGAACAATAAACAGGACTGTGAAATTGAGATATGAGGTTGAGGTAGGAATGAAACGTCGAAATTTGGTGAAGGAATTCGATGAATTGAAGAGGTAAGTGTTATTTGGGTGTGTTCCTAAACAAACAATCATGGCCCTAATCGAAAAGACGCAGCAATGAAGAGTTGTGTTGAAATGATGAAGGTACGAGGTATTTAAATGAATTTTTGTGTTCTAAATAAGTGTCTCTGTTAATAAGTTTAATAGAGTCCATAGTGAATAGCTTACAGCTATTCCACAGTATGATTAAAATCATATTAGGGTGGTAGGGCAGTGCTAGGGAAAACCACAAGTATGCAGGGGGTCGAAGCCTCCTTCTAGTCGTAGCTGGAGAACAGGGTGTCGTAGCATCCTTGTATGTTAAAAACAAGCAGAAAACCATAATGGGTGTTGTAGAATCCTAGTCTATAGTTGCAGGAAAAACCTAGGGTGTATATTGCATCCTTTCTGTTGTAGCAGATAAACAATTTTGTAAATTCATCTTATTAATGAGTATGAGTTGGTGGTTTTCTCTTTGAGGTTTGCATGATAAAATATGTGTCATAATTTTTTATTATTTTGTGTTTTATTTTAAAAAGGTCAATACTGATTCACTCCCCCATCTTATTATTGTGGGATAAACCAACACTAATTCATTTGATGTGTAGGAAAGATCACATACAATCACCTACAAGAAAAGAAGGATGAGACTTGTTCCGAATAACAAGTGATGACAGTTCGAGAAATAATCCAAAATGCAGAATAGTATGATGAGACTTCAAGAGGCCTCAGACACACTCTATTTATGTGACTGTTGAGTGACATCATTGATGTAGATCCTTCCATCTATGAAGAAGTAGCCAAGAAGAAAGGGAAGGAGAATACCAGTTCAAGAAGAATGATGTCTAGGATGCGGTATCTGCAAGTTCCATCATGTAGGAGATGGAAAAATTGTGGGATACAAGGCAAGATTCATAGCACAAGGCTTCTCACGGAAAGAAGGCATAGGCTACGAAGATACATTTGCAACCACTAGAAGTTAAGACACATGACAGGCATACTCATGTGTGCAAATTAAAGAAGGCCTTGTATGAGCTCAGAAGACACCCATGGGATAACACATACATGAGGAGCTTGAAGATCACCTAGAGTGATGAAGATCTTAACCTTTGCTACAAGGTTGAAGATGAAAGCCTATAGAGGATGACAAGCTCACAGATGGGTACGAGAAGAACTTTTGAAAATATTCAAGATAGAGGATTTTGGTATCCAGTGACCCTAGATGGATACATAAAATATTAGTAGCAGAGGAAGCTACTTGTCACTCCTATACATAAAGTTTCAATACATAGAGTATGAAAGGAAGAGGGAGAATGATGCTCCACTTCAGAGGGATTGACTACAGGAGATCCTGAGGTTCGACATGATATGACGGGATGGACAACTTACTGATGAATCTAGGATTTACTGAGAGTAAAGCAGATTCCAAACTTTACTTCAAGGTTGAAGGTGAAAGACTAATGATACTCCTGTTATATGTCGATGACTTGTTCCTGACAGAAAAGTGGAACTCATTAAAGTTGCAAGAAGGAGACTTGCTGATGAGTTCGAGATAAAGGACTTGGGTATGGTACTTTCTAGGCATGAAGGTGTGGCAGAGTGCAAATGGAATCTCCCTTGGACAAGGGAAGTATGAAGTAGAGATCATGAAGAGGTTCGAGATGATGGAATGCAAGGACATGGCCACACCTATGGCATCAAAATTGAATCTATTGAGTGATGCTTCATCAAAGCCAATTGATTCCACCATTGTATCATCAAAAGATTGGGTTGTTGATGTACCTGACGAATATGAGACCATATATTTGCTTTGTCGTAAACACATTGATGTTCTTGACAGATCTGAGAAATGTTCACTTGATTGCTGAAATCATATTCTGAGGTATCTAAAGGGGACAATTGAGTATGGGATCAAGTATGATATGAATAAGAAGACTAACCTGCATGGTTACGTTGCTTCGGATTGGTAGCGCCACTGAGAAGAAGAGCACCTTGGGTTTCTTCTTCAGTTTGAGATCGAGTATGGGCTACTAGTTTGGCAGGATAGAGTCCTGCATGGCACTGAGTATAGCCGAGAGAGGAGTAGTGAAGCTCTAGTATGTGATCCAAATTGAGATCTCTCAAAAGAGGGAGTGATGAGTTCTAGCATAACCCGGTGAGACAGGTTGTCTAAGCATAAAATCATGGCAAAGTTCGTAGGTTTCTCATACATAAATAGTCCTATAGGTTTTCCTTGGATGTAATCAGTACTAGCGAAGCTCATAGGTTATCCTTGGATGTAATCAACCCTGATGTGATTCTATGCTAGAAATGGCCAGAGTGAAGTTTGAGTACTTCATAGAGAAGCTTGGTGTTTCTCAAATCAAGGTTCCTTCCAAGGGGAAGTGATAATTCCCTGGGCCTTTCTGACATGGTGGTAGGCAGGGCTTCCCATGGTCGGATGTAAGTGCTGAACCTTTTTGAAATGGTGGCAGGCTGGGCCTCCCATGGTTGGGTGTAAGCGCTGAGCCTTTTTGACAAGGTGGTAGGCGGGGCCTCCCATGGTCAGATGTAAGTGTTGATCCTTTCTGACATGGTGGTAGGATGGGCCTCCCATGGTTGGATGTAAGTGCTGATCCTTTTCGACATGGTGGAAGTCTGGGCCTCCCATGGTCATATGTAAGTGATGAACCTTTTCGACATGGTGGCAGGCTAGGTCTCCCATGGTCGGATGTAAGCACTGAGACTTTCTGACATGGCGGCAGGCTGGGCCTCCCATGGTCAGATGTGAGTGCTGGGCCTTTTTGACATGGTGGAAGGCTGGCCCTCCCATGGTCAGATATAAGTGCTAGATGAGCCTTCCTGACTTGGTGGCAGGCTGGGCCTCCCATGGTCAGATGTGAGTGCTAGGCATTTCTGACATGGTGGTAGGCTGGGCTTCCCATGGTCAGATATAAGTGTTGGGAGGGCCTTTTTGACATGGTGGCAAGCTAGGCCTCCCATGGTTGGAGATAAGCACTGAAGAAGATGAATACCTACATGGAGGCTAGGCCTACAACCAACATGAAAAATGTATGGTTCTATAGAGCTTCCTATGACGAGTAGAATTGAGAGATAACACCATTTGCTCGAGACATTAGGAGCAGTGATGATGATGATCTAGCTTTGATGATGATCCAGCTTTGATGATGATCAAAATTTGATGATGATCAAGCTTTGATGATGATCCAGTGATGAATACTTGTGCTGATGAACTGTGTCAAGAGAACACCTTCCTATTTAAGAGGGAGTGTTGATGTATTTGTAACTTTGGAATGTATTCACTTGTATATATTATATTGTATTTTATTGTACTCCGGTGTTCCTATCGGGAGAATCATTAGTATAATAAATTCATGTAAAGCCATTGAGGTTAACACTTTGTTGTAAGTCGGGGCAATAGTCCCCACAGTTGAGGGGTACTAGGGTTATTAGACTCTCCTAGAGAAGTCAGCCTTGGTGAGTAATTTTCAAGTGGAAAATTAGTATAAATAGAGAGTGAGACTCTCTATTTGAAACACACACTCACTCAACTGTAGTGCATGAGTGAGAGAGGAGGAGCTCGCACAAGTGAGAGAGAGATCAGCTGTCGGAGATCATGTTTGTGTTTTTTGGTTTTACTTTTTCTATTGGTGCTCATTCTATCTCTGAGGAAGTTGCAGGGTTTTCTCCTTTATGGTTTCCCCGAGGAAAACTCTTTGTGTCTCTTGTCTCTTGTGATTATTGCTGTGCATGTTATTCTCTCAGATAAGATCCTAGATCATATTGATTAAATGATAAAAATCTAACATTGTCAACCTTTCCCCACTGGTACAAGTTTCCACATTAAGCCAAGTGAACTCACTCAACTCATCAACTATTCGGTTTCAAATTTCTACCTCAGACGACCTTCACAAGCATGAGCTATTACTTCCAATTATACATAATAGTCTTGTATAAGCTAGGAAACTAAAACAAGGAACTATAATCAAAGTCACCCATTGTACATGCAACATTGTACATAATGTAACATATGTTTCATTTCCTCATTGTTTTTTTCCTACTTAATGAATTTCACATCATTGATGCATCACATGTTTTTGTCTCCCATTACTCTCTAACATACTTCTCTTACCAGGACTATCACATTGATTTCACTCGAGGTTTTCATGGTGGATGCATCGATTATTGGAGACCCTTCATCTTACCACTTAGCTATAGCCTCTCCCTCACAGAGTAGTTCCTCTGTTCCAGAGAACAACTTTCTCCACACTTGCACCCCTTCACTTGTGAACCCCACCTCAATAAATGAAAACCCTGCCTTTCCTGCATCAACTATACTATTCACATCACTTGCCTCTTCTAGAAAAATTTGGAGCATTCAAGGTCGAGTTATTGCCAAGAAAAACATTTATGATTATGGAAATCAACGAGGGTCTAACAAAGTGTTCGGATTTGACCTTGTTAATGCTTCACACGATGAAATACATATCACTGCATTCAACGAATTAGCACTCTCTTTGTATGGGCAAATACAAATAGGAGTAGTGTACATATGATCAAATGGCACAGTCAAAGCATCCAATCCAATTTTCAACCATTTGAAAATCCATCATGAGATTTTCCTAGGTTCCTCCTCAACCATCCAACCATGCTTAGATAAATACCCCTTAATACCTTTGAATTTCTTTAACTTTAAAACTATTCAGGGCATCCAAACTATACCTGTCAATTCCATGGTTAACCTTCTTGGACTTGTAATTTCAGTTTCGCGTGCATCAAGAATACGGAAACGAGATGGTGTAGAGACTGCACGATGCACCGTTGGACTCTGTGACATGTTAGGCTATATCATTGACATAACACTTTGGGGAGATCATTTCCAAATTGAAGGAACTGAGCTTGCTAACCTCTGCGGTTTAGATACTCCTCCAATTTTAGCAATCAAAGGCAGATGTGTTACAAAATTTAATGGAAAAACTATTGGGACTATATTGAACACTACTCTTTTTATAAAACTAAATATTGAATAAATTGTCCTTCTCCAAAGATGGTTTGATGACAATGGATTTCATTCAGCGTCATCATCTTTGAGCCAAAAATTCAATGCCTCTCATTTTTCTCCTCGTAAAATTATTACCATTAATGAGCTACAAAATCTTGAACCGTCTGAAAAGGCTATTTGGTACTCTGTTGTTGCAACCATCACAAATGTTAACATGGATGACTTTCATTTCCATGCATGCCATCTTTTTTTTGATGGTATACAATGCATGTAAACCAATTTCTCACAAAGTTGGAAACATTTGGCATTGTGGTAAATGTGATGGGGAGTTTCTTGAATGTGACTACCAATACATACTAAAGGTTGAATTGGAAGATATCACTAGACACCTTCATGGTATTGTAACCTTTGATGATGCTGCAAACCAAATCATGGGAATTTCTATGAAAGACATATGCCTCCTCTCAACTGAAGCAACATCAATTGTTGAAATAGCCCAGAATATCTGCAACAAACAATTTCCTCTTACTCTTTTAGTTAGAACAGAGCCCTCTGGTGGAATTCCATGCACAAAGGTTGTAATTGTGATGGCTGAAAACATTTAATAGACAACTTCACCTGAACATCCAAATACATAACTTTTTTCGACTTGATACTTAAGCATTCGTTATTGTCTATAATCAATTTCCTCAATTCTCAAATTTGTCCTCACTTCATGATTCAACATATCAGGGTTTTTTTTACTCCATTTATAGTTTTCGCTTTTAGGAGTTCTATCTTGTAGTCTCATAGTTCCACTTTACAAGTTATCACTTAACATTTTGAACGTAAATCGTTGATGCAACCTATATGGTCTCTTTTGAATACAATACTAATTTACTATTATGTTTATTTATAAAACAAACAACTTTATTCTCTTCTTTCTTACCACAACTTGTCATTCTCCTATACATAACAAATATTACATTTATTGGTTTTTTTCCATATATGCTTTGTCATTCTAAACTTTGGTCTTCTATATTGTTGCTTTCTTACAGTTATCAAGCTAAAACTTGAAAAATATATTTACTCCATAAATGTTATTTTAACGCACATGGTTGGTTCCCAATATGCAACCACTTAACATTTTCTTTATATCTTATGTTTTATATCCATATGCTTTCCACTTAATACATATACAAAATGTGTCCCTACCACCAATGAAAGATTCTATGTGTTTAACAAGTTTACGCTTTTCTTGTAGGCATCATGCCAAATCATGACAATGAACAAGCCAATGCATGAAGAAGACTTGTATATGCATAGAACAAAAATAAAAACAACAAGAAGAAACGTATTCTTTATAGAGCTACTCGTCAAGCTGTGGATATGCATTTTTTCATTTTATCTTGGCCAACCTTCCAGCACACCATCCCTTCCATCCCCCATGCTAAATCCATCCAACACCCCCCTTGATGATGCACATCAATGATTTCGTAAAATAATGGACCAACTAGCTGACATGAATGTTTGCTTGATTTCAAATGAATGTTACCTTGACATTGCAATGAAAAAGTTCCATGGTGCATACAAATGTTCTTGTTGTATTCTAGAAAGAAAAGACGATCACTTTTCATTGGAAAACAATATGGACCCGGGCATCCAACCACCTGTCCTTGCAATACTTACACAAGTTGAATAAATGCTCATCAGTCGCGCTAACCCAATCCTACAAGTCACACATGCCCGTGGTGTTCAATATAAATATTCTGGACATACTATTTTCTTCCCCCAAGACATTTCCAATATTTCCACATCCCTTTCCCATTTAGTATCAGACCTTGACATCCTTGTTGTTCACAAATGCAACCCCACAAACAATCCATATGAACTCTTTGTTAGTCAAACACATGTTCTTGCTTCTCTTGAATACAAAATGGCCAATGATCCATACTACAAGGATGTATGAGTCAACCTAATTGCATTAATTTCTTTGCATCTTGTTTCAACAGACATATCACCTTTGATTCGCCATGTTAATAGAAATGATACATTATCTCATCAACAAATTTCATCCTTTACAGTGCAACCACCAAATTCATTTGAACCCTATGAATTAGAATCCTCCTCATTTATTTCAACACAAATAAATGCTAGAACTAAGGTTGACGAAATTAGACACTTCTTACGCATACCCAATATCCCACTACTTGATTCCATTGACTGACCCCCTATATGCATATCCCCTATCAATGAGTACAACACATAAGTCCTTCTTTCCATGGCGTTTCCAACCTTGTTCCCCACAGGTGCATCAATGCTTAAACAACCACACATTCATCAATTTGAGATACACGAATATGCACTTCACCTCATTCACTATCATGAGAACAGATTTGGGAAACATCCCCACTTCTGGTACTACATATACAATCTAATCATGTGTCATCGGAGTCATGCTACCACTTTTGTTTTTATCAAAATTAACCTTAAAGATACACTCCCTCCTACAATACTTGAGCTTGTTAACCAATTGCAAGACATGCGTAATGAAAAAATTGGTGAAAGGGCCGCACGATTTGGGTCTTCATTGCATGGAACACACTTGTATTGGAAAAAAAGTAGAGCTGAACTCACAAATATGATCAATCAATAAGGTACATCAACATTCTTCTTCACCCTTAGTGCAACTGACACAAAACAATTAGATTTGCATGCTCTAATTCCTAGTGAATGCCCTACCGATTTAGATCAACACCATTCAATGGAATATTCACAACATCATATCAAATCCACATATTACATCACAATACATGCACAATAGATTTAAAATATTCCTTGAAGAGGTGCTTCAAAAATGCTTTCAGATAACCGATTCTTGGTGAAGGTGTTTTACTATCTCTTCCTTCTTATCCTTCTCTTCATGTTTGTCACTTTATAATATTTCTTTCTAATATATTCCTTTTCCTCCCATGTAGGTATGAATGGAAACATAGGGAATCCACACACATTCATGGTTTTATTTGGTTGGCATATGCATGAAATATGGAAACCTTAGACTGGGAAGATGTTCTTGCATTTGAAGCTGCAAAACACTTTTTTGACACATATGTTATAGCTTGGAATCCTCATAACGACCACTTGTCCACTTTTGGGTTACATCATTTTACTACAAATGATCCATGCAGTCTTTCATCACCATCCATATTTGCATCAAACTACTCAATTGAATATGAAGAACTTGTAAATTGTGTTCAAAGGCACACATATGTTCATAATCAACTTTCCTTCGCAAAAAAGGAACATCTGTTCAATGTCGCTATGGTTTTCCCTATGACCTACAAGCTACTTCTTCCTTATTCATTGATGCAAATGGACATAAAACCTACAATCATGCAAGAAATAATTCCCTTCTAAATATTCACAACCCAACCATGCTTTCAATATGGAGGGCTAACGGTTGATTTCCAACCTGTTCTTTATAGACATGTTGTCCTCAAATACATTTCAAAGTATGCATCAAAAGTAGAGCCAAAATAAAAAAGCTACCATGCTATTCTCTCTTGCCTTGCACATGCAACACCAAGTGATGACCTCTTTCTTCATCCAATCAAGCGATTCCTTGCACAAATAGTTGCAGAACAAGACATCAATGCATAAGAGACATGTCACATGCTCTAAAAAATCCCTCTTATTCTTTGTAACCGTCACTTTTTCCCCCTACATGTGAGCCAAAGTGTCTTCCTCCATGTTTGTAATGACACTACTAACACCCCTCCACCCCCCCCTCCCCTTCATATTTGCATACATGGAAAGACCCCTTGCTTTTGAACATCTAACCCTGCTAGAAGCTGCTCATTCTTGGCCTTTCTCACCTAATAGGAAAAAAAATCCATGGAAACCAAACTTGCATCACAATATTGTTAGAGTCTCTCCACAATTAACTTCCATTCCTCCCTTTGATTCTTCAACTTTTGAACTGTTTTGTCGGAGCAAAATTTTTCTATACAAACCTTTTCAATCCCTCCCTAAGGATATTGGAACAACAAGTTCTAAAATTGTTTCTCATTGGCATTGCATTAAAGACACACACGTTGTGTGGCATGTTGAACGCGTACAAGAATAACCCTCTACACCTCCATATGATGATTCAAACTATGATCCAATTCCATTTCCCTTGCCCCATACCATGGATGAATGAGAACTTCTCTCTCAAATCCAACCAAGCAACAACATCCATATTGATTACTTTGAAATGCTTGGACATCGTGATTTTTACAAAAATCACAATTGGACACATAACAATATATCCACCCATTTGCATGAAACAATGATATCATTCATTGACCTCAATCACTTTTCCACCCAACTACATGAAGACACCACCCTGTTGTCCAATTCACCTGATCCCTTGTCTCTCACACAACACATAGCCTTTGATCTTGTCATTTCCCATCTTAGAAACACTACACCTGCTCAACCACTCAAAATGGTCATTCAAGGTATTGCAGGAACTGGGAAATATTACCTCATATCTTGCTTGAAATATGCACTTGAAACTGCATCTGGACAAACTTCTCCCCACTGCTTTCCTAGCTCCAACTGGTGTTGCTTCATTTAACATACATGCACTTACAATACATTATTCTCTTCGAATAACCATTGTTGAAATGCACCCTTTTGAAGGCCAATCCATTTCAAACCTTCAAGAATAACTCCGCAATATTCTCTATATTCTCATCAATAAAATGAGATTTATTGGGCCAAAAATGTTAACTCAAATTGATGCATGCTTACATCAAGCTTTCCCCTCACATTGTACAATCTCGTTTGGTGGTTTTTCCATGATCCTTACTATTGACTTCAGGCAATTTCCTCCATTGAAGGACATCCCCATGTATGTAGGCTCATCCCTTGGAACTGCTCTCTGGCGTACATTTGATAATTTTGTCACGCTCAAAACCATTGTCTGACAACAAGGATATATCCCTTCTCAAATTTCCTTTCGCTATCTCTTACTAAACCTTCGAAATGCAACACCAACTCTTGAGTACTGGGCACTCCTAATGACAAGAACAACCTCATCCCTTTTACATATAGAGAACTTTCCATTTGAACAATCTACCCACGTGTATGTCACTAATAGCTTTGTTGCACTGTACAACAAACACATGCTCAAACACCTTAATATGCTAATTGCACATTGCTTTGCAGAACAAAGGAACAAACATGTCTGCCAATCCATATATGATGAACAATTACCGTTAAAGGTCCTTCTCGCTATTGGTCAACAAGTCATGTTAACTGCTAATTTATGCATTGGATCAGGCCTTGTGAACGACTCACTTGGAAAAGTCATTGACATTGTTTACAACTCCAATGAACAACCTCCTAGCTTAACATCCTTTGTTGTTGTTGAATTCCTCCACTGCAAAGGACTCTTATGGGATGATTCCAATCCTGCTTATGTCCCATCTCTCCCATAACAAGAGGAACGCGTAGGAAACTACCACTTCATATGGCATGGGGTTTAAAAATTCATAAAGCATAAGGTATGACCCTACAAAATGCAACAATAGATATTGGAAACATTGATAGACAAGGGATTACATTCACTGCAATATCACGAGTTAAATCTCTTTCAGGCCTTTACATTTCTCCGGCTTTCTCTTTTCTAGATACTCTCGAATGCAAGACAATCCATATTTCCAACGTAGGAAAAAAGAGGAAAGCTTACTTGCTTCAAAGTCTTTAAAACCAAATTCTTCTTGAAGCTTTTCATTGTTTTCTCTATAGATGTACTATTTTTCCTCTAAACATATATTTGTGATCATAACACTTCTTCTATTGGTCACACTTATGTTGTTCCCATTATTTAATGTATTGTTACAATTGCAAAGTAAATAGAATATGATTCTTCTTGAGATGTATTATTTACTTATATGGTTCCCCATTTATTGGTTCAATTCAACAAAGAAATTAACCACTTTATCACATGTTCCTTAGCATCAAATTCAAATTTGCTTTCATCTACTTTAATGGGATACTTTTACTGTTTCAATATGTCCATGTTGTATTACCTATATATGTTTTATTACTCGAAATATATGTTTTATTTTCTTAACCTAATTAGTTTTATCTTAAGATTTCCCTTTTAGAAAAGGTATCTACCATTGCATTATGCCCTTTACCGAGAGGTGCAAAGGAATGCCTAGAGGGTAAAATTATTGAAAGTGAAAACTAAGGTTAAGATAATAAGATTTTTTTTAATTTAAATATTAACAAAAATATATTGCATGCAAAGAATATTATATTGCAAAAGAGAAAAATGAATTTACTAATAAGAATAAAGATTACTGAAAATGTTAGCATGTAGATAATGTAGCTTTTCATTAGGACGTATTACAATTGATGTTTGGAATATTTTGAATTTAGCAATAAGATTTATATCATTGTCTAGTGAAATGGAAACAATCCTTTCCCTTTGACTAATTCCCAAGTTTTTTTTTAATCTTCTATTGACAAAAATTTGTTGCAGTTGACATGTAGAAGCTTCAAAAAAAAAAGATAATAATCAAATAAAACAATTTTGACAAAATAGATATGAAATGCAAGCTGAAAATGAAATATGCAAATGTTTATTGAGGTCAATGTTAATTTTTGTATGCAAGTTCAATGACAGATAGGAAAAACAGGTGTTTTGTTGTGCATGGGAAAAACTTCAAGCAATATTTGCATGTTTTATTTGTCATGGGACAATGTATAGGAGAAATGTTGATTAAAAACTTGAACTCTACCATAAATGGACGATGGACTAATACTTTGAAGGTATGCTGGACTTAGCTATGCAGAAATATGTTGAACTTATGAGCATGATAAAATGTGCAATTTGGAAATTGAAATCACATTTTCTATTCACTTGACACAAGTAATGTAAAAAAAATTAAAAACATTACATGCAGTTGAGAGTTGTTTGGAAATAATTGAGAAGAGAAAATGCATGGTGGTAAGCAACATAATTGAAATTGAAATCACTTGGAAGAAGTAATGTAAAAATAAATAAATAAAATTACCTGTGGTTGAGAGTTAAGTCATTGTAGTTCACTAATGACTATGAACATCGTAACCAATCCTTTATGTTTGCATCAACATTTGTCTAGAAAACTAAAATGATACATGCGAAGAGAAGACCAAAAATGTACCATGGGGAATCATTATACCTGAATAGTTTATTTGTAATAAGGACATACACAATAGACATGTGCTTTATGGCCTTTGAATGTAGACAACATTGAACCACTGACAACATCACATACGTGTTGCACAATTAGGTTTATCAACCTGAAATGTTCAAGCTTAGCAACGTTTCCAAAATATAGACTTTTATGCTAAGCATATATAGTTTTTTCATCAGCATAGTTAATAATATATCTGGAGTCATGACTAGTCATCAAAATCATCCCTTCATAATACATACCTCTTCATCAACCACGTTTTCTTACTTCTCTGTTTATTATTTTTAACTCTGTTTAAATTTATCAGTCGTGTCCTTCCATAGTTGTATTTTCTGCAACGTTCTTTCTGCAATAGACCTTTCCGCATTTAGCTTTCCGAACCGACCTTTCTGCAACTTGTAGGAACTAACTTCTTCCACAATTGCAGGTTGCAGAATGCAAATGTGTACTTTCACTTTCCTCGAAAATCCCTTCCACAATTATCTTTCTACAACGACCTTTCCGCAATCGAAAACTTCTTCCTTCCACAATTGTGGATTGCAGATTGCGGGTATGCATTTCAACTTTTCTTGAAAATTGCTTCCGCAATTATCTTTCCGCGTTTACCCTTTCCACATTTACCTTTTCGCAGTCACCTTTCCACAATTAATTTTCCTCAAATACCTTTCCGCAATTACTTTTCTGTAATTACCTTTCTGCAATTAATTTTCCACAATTACCTTTCTGCAATTACCTTTCCGCATATCCTTTCCACAATTACCTTTCCATAATTACTTTTTCTGCATTTACCTTTCCGCAATTGCGGATTGCAGATTGCAGGTATGCATTTCGATTTTTCTTGAAACTGCTTTAAAAAAACCAAGTCAAGTTAATTTGCGGATTTCGTATTGCGGATGTGCCATCCAACTTTTTTGAAATGTTCTTTCACAAATCTTCTTCCTCAACTCCTATGAGTCGTCGATCTCTTGCAGCTTTGATCTCATTCGTTGATATGTTATCAGTGAAAAACTTTGCAGATCTCTTATCTCCTGTGCATATTTACTTCTTGAATTCTTTCCCCATATGATCTAAATATGTCTATAGAATCTATAGCTTCATCCTCCACGTAGTTGTGCAAATTTTTTCATCCAGGGTATCGCTCCAAGGACTTGATCCCCTCGGTCAATCTACACATTCTTTTTGTGGATTCATTTGTTTTAAATTGATTTTGCACTACCATCATGTTTATTGGTTATTCCTTTGTCATTATTGAAATCTTTTGACATCAATGAAAACTATTTTCAAAATTCTCCCCCTTTGGCATTGATGGCAACATCTAATCATTGTCCCCCTTTGAAAACAATGGCAAAGGATAACCTGTTATTCTTTTCTAGTCTCCCTTTTTTTTAACTTGACTTGGTACTAACCACTATGTTATTATTTGATTAACATTTTCTTTCTTGCATTAAGTTCTTTGAATGATAACCTGGATGATAAATTGATAGACTCCCCCTATCACAATGCTTCCTTCTATCCCATTAATGAGTTTTTTCGTTACTTCAAACCAATGCGATGACTGTCCAGAGAGAAATTTCTATGTGTGAGTAGTGTTGGAATTTTATGCACTGTTTTGCACATCAACTTACAAGAGTTCTCACAATGTCATTTTTGTCACTCATCAAACATTTTCCTGTATGTATATCAAGGTAGTTTATGAGGATCTTTGGAAGACATTTGTCCTAGATGGAGACTTTAAAGGAAACCAATGTTCATGGACAGGTTACACCTTCCACTTTTCAACAGAAATATTTCCAATACACTTTAAACAACATACTTTGCTACAATTTCATATATGCACTACTATGAGAACTCCATCAATTGATATGTGCATGAATACCAATTGTTCCCTTCAAAAATCTACCAAATATGTGTCTTCAATCTTCTCAATAGGTAACTCCACCAGTTCTAGTAGATGTTCTATGACTGAGATTTTTTAAATAAGTCTATTTTTTGAGTTCATTCACCTAACATGTATCTTTTTCGAGACCTTAATTAATATGTTCTTAAGACTCTTTCAATATCCTTGTTCAACCATGAAGATGTCATCATGCTGTCAATGTCTGTCATAAGAGTGTGTTGATTTCTGTAGATTATCTAGCAACCTACAAACTCATTTGAAATTTCTGTGTTGGTTTATACAAAGATAGTTGCTTCACTTAGTGTGTCACCATTTGTTGTTGGCAACAACATATCCCATTTTTAATGGCTAA
Source organism: Pseudotsuga menziesii (assembly GCA_001517045.1). Lineage (NCBI taxonomy): Eukaryota > Viridiplantae > Streptophyta > Pinopsida > Pinales > Pinaceae > Pseudotsuga > Pseudotsuga menziesii. The sequence continues at coordinate 31,124 of LPNX011131527.1, read as the reverse complement.
AATGGGAGCCCCATCTATTTACTAAGGTAATATTTTTCCTATGGGGTCAAATTCATGCCTATTGTAAGTATTATGTTTTGATTTTTAATAAATCCTAATCAAAGCCTTGTTTTTTGTTTGGGTTTTGTGGATTGCGGAAGCAATATTTAAATTTATGTTTATTTTTTCTTTTTTGCAACCTGCATTCCGCAATATGCCATGCGAAAAGGAGAAGTCCTGTTTTTTTTTGAGGTTTTGAAAAGTATTTTTCTGTAACCCACAATTGCGGATTGCGGATGTTGAAATTTCGTTTTTTTTCTTGTTTTTTCCTTTCCGCGACCCGCAAATTCAATTACAGATTGTAGAGGTTTTTTTGTTAATAAAATTTCATTTTTCCAGCTCTGCATTTTCGCAGCTTGCAATTCGGATTGTAGAAAGTGGGAAGTCTTTCCATTAATAATTCTTTTATTTTCGGTTCCACAACTCGCAACACGGATTGCGGAAAGAGGAAACTTAATAAAAAAAATTGCAAGTTTTCCTATCCACAACCCGCAAATATTTTGCGAATTGTGGATTGTGGAAGCTAACAAATTTATTCCTGATTTCAAATATTATCCTACAACTCACATCACGTATTGCGGATTGTGAAAATCGAAGATCAAAAATTTTGTTACAACTCATCTCCACATTTCATTTTCCCGCTCGAATTTCAACCATTGATTTTCTCGAAATATACAGTGCATATTTATTCTGTTGTTAAGGCTTGGTGTATTTAAACCACAGAAAGTTATGAATTCTTCACCATTTTTACTTGTGATTTTTACTATGCTTGATATTTTTACTGCGATTTTCTCATTGAGATCACCAATCCTCTGGTTCCTAAGGGTAAGTTTTTCAACTCTCAGTGGTAAAAGTATCGTTTTTTTACCATGGGTAAATTTTAATCATGGTTGCTAAATTTGTATCATAATTTAACTCCAAATCTGCCAACATGTCCAGAAACACAAGATCCAAAACTTCTCTCAATGAGTAGAAGAGCAAAGACACAAACATCGACATCTTCTCTGACACCAATGGATGAGTGTCGAAAACCCTCCATTTGTACTGGTCCATAATTTACCTAATATTTGATAATGATGAATTCTCTACTATTACCCATGACCAACAAGCCTTTGTCAATATCAGCAAATCACAACTCCATTGCATTGTAGCTAGGCCTCCATTCATGCCTTTCACAGACCCGGTCAACTGGGAACTTGACCATCTGAGCCCTAAGGAATGGTATTTTGATGACCATGCTTGTAGCTGGACAAAATCCCGAGCTACGTGTAGATGCACCTCCCTTCTGTCTATAGGAGGAAAGGGTAGAGTCAAATGGATGACAAATGAGCTACAACAAACTGTTAGAAAAAAAAAACAAATATTAAACATCTACAATCTACAATCTACAAACTGAAAGAACAAACATGAAACAATATACCATCCTATCTGGTTTGAAAGGGGGCCACCATGACCAAACTTAGTAAATACCTCTCCACAAGCTGGGATTGGGTGGATTTTTGACTCAACACACGAAGGGAATGAGCAAATGGATGAAAGTGGGGTTGTAGGATGAATATCTTGAGAGTAGAGGTCTCTCAAGGTACTCATGCGAGCATAATAATGACATGAAGGAGGAATCATGTGTGATGGGGACCTCCACCCCTCTATTTATAGTTTTTCTCAACTTTTAGGGTTTTTAGCCCCTGGTTAGTGTTTTGGGCCCTACCTAGGGTTTTAATCCCTTTTCACTTGTTTCTTAGCTCCTTTTGGGGTTTTAAAGCTCTTTTAGGGTTTTTAGCCCCTGGTTAGGGTTTTTAGCCCCTGGTTAGGGTTTTGAGCCCTACCTAGGGTTTTAAGCCCTTTTCACTTGTTTCTTAGCTCCTTTTGGGGTTTTAAAGCTCTTTTAGGGTTTTTAGCCCCTTTGTGAGCCTTTTAGCTCTTTTGTGAGTCTTTTAGCTCCATTGTGAGCTATTTTGACTATTTTGTGGGTTTTTTAAGCCCTTTTTAATTATTTTTGAGATTTTGAGAGAAAAATATAGGCTAAACAGGGTGTGGGGGTAGGATGGGTTAGGAAATGAATGTCTTTGTATGCCCCCTAATGTGCGAGGGCAGGAGATCATTGTATGGTCGACTGACATCATTGGATATTGGTGATCATGGAGAGACCTGTGAAGAAGCGGTGCTTCCTTGTTCAGGACATGGTGGCTTTTGGTTTTTGTATTAATGTTGGTTCCCATAAATAGATGAGATACAAAGAATACATGACACATATATGGACGAGGCAGGAATACCCATGCTCGTAACAAATTCAAAAAAATAATGAAATCAAGGGTCCCAAACACAAGAGATGATCATGTACAACTGTGGTTACATAATGGTGGCCTCAATGAGAGGCTTAATACAATATTGATATGAAGAAATGATACATTGGACCCATGGAATTCTCCTGGAATGCAATATCTTTACAATGGATGACCTACGGGATCTGGAAGTTTGACATCACTGTAAGGAATCACTGATGGAGAGTCAAAGTCTATGAGGTACAATATGCCACATCAATTCTGAATCTATACAGAAGCACTGCTCTGGGGATTCTGTCCACTGTCTCCAACGCAACTCGAAAATCACAAGGGACATGAACCTGTCTAGGTCCCTTAATAGACTCAACAATGTGCTAGATTCAGGTGACAACCAGGGTCTTCGACCAAATACTGCATGGACCAATACCCTATACGAATCTCAACGATGCAATGATGTAGCTGAAGTTGAGCACGTGAGACACAACCATCCTGAGAGGCAGTAACGACTCCTCTCAAGTGGTCCAAGGAACTCATCAATGGGGTTAATGAAACCAGGATATAGGGACCTCTGGGTCTATCCTATGGAATAGATGTGTTTTCGTTGACAGAGGGACACTTGCAACTGACCAAGGCAATGATGTTTCCTTGACTAGAAGTGTGAGGGTAATAACCAAACATGTGTGAGGCAATCCAAGGACTGAAGCAATGAATGGGGGAACAAGGGCAAGAGGAGTTCGTGGGACTCAAAATTCCTTTGTTCAATGTACATGACAGCAAGGCTGGCCTAGAAGCAAATGAAATTGACTCAAGGGAGAGGGATCATAGCTACTATACTAGGAATGTAACTGCAGATGGCAATTACTTGGGGTGGGGAATAATATGTTTGATATTCATGGGATCCAAGGAAGACTCATCGCAGAATACTTTGAACAAAGGAAACCCAAAGGGGGAATGCCTCGAAACTGTAACACATGGGGTGGCGCCTAAAGACACCGTTGTGGCACGATCTCATGGATTTTTAGCGAGCCCGAGAAAGTAAATGCTCGATGGTGCTTTTAATTTTTAGAGAGTCTGAAAGCATGAATCATATACTCCAATGGGGTATTTTTTTCGTTGATATTCTCTTGTGCCCGAAAAAGGATACAAGTGTACATAGGAGAGGTCGCCCATCCTTTTTAGGGGTGGGAGACTTCTTTACCATTGGTAGTCCAATCAAGCTGAGAAAGGTTAAACTTGTACTGACTAGATGGTCATTCAAATAATTTTACGAGCATGAATGAAACCAAGTTTGCACAACTATCTTTTCTTTATGAGAAGGCTGGAAAAGAGCTTAAAGACAACCCATAGTGATCTTTTTCGTAGAGTTCGGTCCCAATGCCTGAGAAAGCATAAAAGGATGCACAGGGAAACGTCCATGGCTTAAGTGTGCTAAGGTGGTCCTTTTCATATGGCAGTCTATATAGTCCGCAAAAGGAGATAAACAAGACTATGTGGATGCCCTTACCAATACTTTGACGAACGGGAAAGGAAGCAAATGTGCTCGACGATCTTTTCATTCATTTAGGAGTCAGAAAAGAGCTTAACATAAACTCCATAATGGTAAACCAAGAAAGGGGGTACTAATGGTGCCCCCTTGTGGGACAACGGACGTAGGTCCAAAGTGGTCATCTGTGCAGTATGGATGGAGCGGATGGCTCATGAACATTCCAATACATACAAAGGGAGACTCACGTGATGGTACACAGATTGAGGTGACTTCTGGGAAATTGTTCGAAAAATCATAGTGGGAGCACGAGACTAAGGTCTCATCAAAAGACAGAGGGCGGAAAACTGAACCTGGTGGTGCAAGTGGCATCTCAAATGGACTTTGGATGAATCTAACTAGCAGTTAGTGATGTTGCCCCTGGTGCAGTGGTACATGGGAAAAAATTGACCAAATAGAGGCCTATGGGTACGGAGCTAGTTCAAAGTACAAGGTATGATTCGCGTGGTGGAACACAAATAGAAGTGGCTTCGAGCAATGGCTCGAAGAAATTAGGGAGGGAGTCAATCTAGTACATGTCATCTCATTACCCGAGATATTTTTTGCACAGTGGTGGCAGCTTCCTATCCTCATCGAGGATGATCCATACATTAACATGGAAAAATGGGGAAATCCTGGAGATGTATCGACCTCCGGTTCAAGTCTAAAGATCTGACAATATGCTAGCATAATGGTAGCTAGATCATACATGCACATTATTATGTACACGTGCAGATGCAGGACCGCACCCTCCAGTGAGCTACCAATGGTGCAGGGGTAGGGATTATATCAACCTACTCATGTGAAAATGATGTGACGAAGTTCTATAATGGAATCACTGCAACTAGACGTGGAGAAACTACTAGAGGTGGTCACCAAATCATGGGAAAAAATGATGCAAAACAAAAGAAAAAAATATGCTATAAGGGACTCATAGTGGTTATATCAGGCATATACTCTCTTGAGGTAGAGCCCTTTTGCGCAGCTTCTTCAAGAGTTGACTGTCTGAGTCAGTGAAGAGGTATGCCCCCTTGTCGAGACGAAGGTTCTTGGCAAGGCGGGGTGACGAAGTATGGTATTTTATGGCAAGAACCGATTCCACACTATAGTTTAAAGGGAATGGGGTAAAATCGAAGGTGGTCTTACATATCTCTCTGTCATCACTTAAGTGGTGTCAAGATAGATCAGGTGGATCTTCCACGACCGATGAGACAGAAGGGAAACTGGTGCTAGAGATCATGTAAATAGTATTGGTGTTTGAGGAAGAAATTGGAGGGTAGATCTCCTCAATAACAGTGATATCGGATTCAAGGGAATGTTCCCAAAGATTACTCAAGGTAGTTCGAAAATTAGCTAAGTCTTGGCAATGGTGGGAATAATTTCCATACAAGTCACAAAGGGCGCATGCATGGTTTATCCTCAAAGACTTTTTTTTAACTGTTGGTCCACTTGGGAGGACGACTACCAGAATGTTCTTTGTTGTATCCATGGCATCTAAGTGTGTGCGAAGGATGGGGATTTCTTGATAGTTTTGGGTTGTGTGACCTTGTACATCTCACACAACACATGTTGGATTTTGTTGGGGTTCGGCTATCGCTTTATCATTTTTTCTCGTAGCCCTCTTTGGGTGAGGCAGGGCTAGTGCAAGTGCGGCAAGTGGTTTCTGTGGACCAACCAAGAGGGGGGCGTGTCTCGACCGCAATGGGTTGAATGGGAGTCAACATGACTTGGGGCATTGGAGGTTGAGTGGGTGGTTCGAGGTACCGCATAGGAATCCCCAACGTAAAATTGGGTAAGTTCAAAGTAGCCATCACTGGCTTACTCACAATGCTGGATGAGGGGAAAAGAAAGGGAATTGTATGGACTAGGAGAGAGCCCCAATAATTCCTTGGTGAATGCATTTGAGGCTATGACTATGGATGGGGTTACGACTGCGGATTATGTTGTAGCTACGGATGGAGCTGTGGCTATGGATGGAGCTGCGGTTGTTGATGGAGTCGCGGCTACGGATGGAGCTACAGTTGCGATTGGGGTTTGGGTGCAACGGTGCTGGATGAGAGCATGCAAAAATCCACGGTATCGCTTGGTGCCATTGGAGGTGGTACCAAGGGGAAGGAAGCCATCATAGAAGTGTCGGTGAACAACCCGGGGCTTACAGGAAGCGATGAGGGGTTGACCGCACTTTCGAAGGAAGTATCAACAGTAGGGATAACATTGGCAGGTGCAGTTGGACCCTATGGATCATGGTAAGTTAGTTTTTCCACCGTCACAATATTCCAGTCATGAGGGAACATCATAAGGAGGAAAATAGTGGATGCCACGGCTCTCATGGTGTGCATGTAACGCATTCCTAGGAGAAGTTTATAATCCAACTGCTTGTTGACAACTTCTATGTCGATCAATACCATTTTACCAGATAATGATATGGGGATGTGTGGAAGGATGCTCTGAGATTTTGTGGGATGGACATCATAAGCGTGCAATGTAGTGGTGGACGGTTAGAGGAGGGGAGATCCCAGTTTCTGCCAAACCAATGTTGACATGACAAAAGTGGATGCCCCTTCGTCAATAATACATCGATGCACAACCAAATTTTGAATTGATACTGAAATATGGAAGGCAATGGTTGATGGAATTCTAGGCCCTTTATTGTCCAAATCAATTGTAATCAATTTGGAGTCGGAGTGATCTACGACACCGAGTGCCGCCAGCAATGCTTTTCACTGTGGCAGGAATGTTTTCAACACTTCTAGAGCGGACATGGTCGTAGGTGACTGGGCCAAGTCATCAATGATGATATAGTTCACCATGGCTCTAGCCATGGCATTGTTGGCAATATGTCGCATGGGGAATCGTGGTCCCCGGGTCGCCCCATTGGGGGGGAATGGGGGTAAATGAAGAGGTATGGTGGTTGTGTTGGGTGAAGATGTCGCTGATGGGTTAGCGGTTTTAGTAATGGATCCATACTGATTTCTCTGAGTCTGTAAGTTGATCTCTCTAGTTGTTATGGCTAGCAGGTGATGAACACCTGTCTCTATAGGTGGGGGTGCGGTGGGAGTTGCTCGAGCAGGTGGGGGCATAGGTGTAGTTGCTACTAGTACTTGGAGTGGTAACGGGTTCTGGAGCACCATGGGTTGAGGGTCTGGTGGTGCTGGATTGGGTTGAGCTTGAACTACCGCATTGGTACCGTGTTGAGCTTCATTCTGAATGACATGCTTAGCACGACCCATGAGGGGGAATTCATGTGTATAATGATCATAGACGTCACATAGTTTGCACGGCTGGTTGGTTTGTAACAGAGTGTTTCATCTAGGTGGGTTAGGTTGTTGGGGGTTTGGAGCTGGTTGGTTTGCTTCGATGTTATTGGGAGGATTTGGCTATTAGCCGCCTCCTGGTGGCTGATTGTTACCCTGATTCCTAGCTCAATTTTTTCTCCCTTTCCCTTGTTGGTTACTGGGGGTAGGTTGGTTGGGATGGTTTTGCTGAGCAAAACTTGTCCCATGGGTGTTGGCGGAGCTAGGGAAAGGGTCGAAGCGGTTGGCATAGATGGTGCATAGTAGACCAGAGGGGCTGGAGGAGCTACGAATCTGGTTGTTAGTCCCAAATACGATTGTACCATCTAAGTTGGTGCATATGCATGTTGTGGTGGCATGGGTTGTGCGTAGGAGGTTGTGGCTTCATACTGAGCCATCATCCTTGAGTAGTCGAGAGCTTGTTTTTGTTGCGCAATGCTTGGGGCATTATTTGGGTGCGGTGGCATTATGGAAGGTGTCGCACAACATTGTGGATGTTGAGAGATAGAACCTATGATGCCATCTGCATCATGGGATTCCCCTGGCACATCGTGGTGAGAGGTACTGGCACGAGGAGCTTCAGGGAGGATGGTGTACAGGTATCTTGACTGAGCATAGAACAAGTCAACACTACAACAAATCCTGGAATTAGCATCCCATTTAGCGTCCCTTTTTAGTGTAATTTTTTTTACATTGAGTGGTCAAACTAGACTCTAAATGAGACGCATCATGGACAAAACTTAAAGTGTCCCAAAAAACGTCTATTTTTGCTTCCTAAATAGCATCATTTATGATGTCCAAAATAGCATCTCTTTTTTTGCTTCTAGAATAGCGTCCAACTTTGCTTCCTAAACAACGTCAAGGTTTGCTTCTAGAATAGCGCCCAATTTTGCTTCCTAAACAACGTTGAGGTTTGCTTCCTAAATAACGTCCTTCTTTGCTTCCTATCGAGTGTCCACTTTTGCTTCTTAAATGACACCCCCATTAGCACAATATTTGCATCCTTAATAGCACCATGTTAGCATCCAAATTAGCATCCATTTTTGCTCCCACTTTAGCATCCCATTTTGCACCATGTTTTACTTCCAAATATGTGCCAATTTTCACTTCCAAATTTGCACCAATTTTTGCTTCCTTTTTTGCATCAGGTTTTGCTACCAAAATGATGCCAAATATTTCTTCTATTGTTCCACCATATTTTTCTTCCTATGTAGCACCATGTTTTGCATCCAAAGTAATGTCTTATTTTTCTACCATATCAACGCCATGTTTGGCTTCATCATTAGCGCCATGTATTGCATCCTTTTTAATGCCTATTTTCGCGTCTCTCATGTTTTGGTCACTAATTTAGTCATTTTTTAGTATTTAACTGATATTATAATATCATTAGGGCATGGAGGAATCGAACCACCAATCTCCTACTTGTAAGCAAGGTGCTCTTCCATTAAGCTAGAACCCTTTAAGAATTCGAGAACCTAACTTATAGAATCCTCTATAATGGTAAAAAGGATCAATACACATCTTTGAGTATCTAATGGTTGAACAAGGCAATAGAGAAAGAGGCTTTTGTAATACCAGAAAGGACACTCATCAACATCAACAATGTTGCATGTATCAGAAAATGACAATGTAATAGTACCAATTTGGTTACCTAAAATCATGTAGCTTGGGCATTCTGGTTATATCAGGACCTGATAAGCCATGTGATTAGCAATACACATTAGTGCATGCACATGAACATAGAAAAAAGCAATGTTCCACCAGTCTAGCTAGCAGTCAAATTATGACAGCCTGGTTACAAACATGTAATATCTTGCACCTTATTCTAGTAGACAAACAGTTCTATTGTTCATCCTAGCTACATGTGATTACACATGATATAAGTTATAACTTATGTACCAACATAGTTACCTGCATAAGATCAGTTCTAACAGAGTGGGGAAACAAGAGTGAAAACAAAGAGAACGTGCCTTGAAACATATTTTATATCATTGCAATGAATTGTGAATTGTCGATTCAAGCATTTAAAAGCATGAGAATTGAGAATTAATTGTAGAAATGCATCTGGGAAATAGCATGAGTGCTATAGGGAAAATTAATTCCAATGTCTTTAAAGATTTGTAAGGCGCAGCAGGAATAGACCACTCACTAAATATGTTGGGGGGTGAGGGTTGAAGGTATTATGGAAGGAACTTTCAGTGGAAACAACATACACTGAGAATTTACAATATCTTCCTGAACATAAAAAATGGCAACTACAAAAGAGTAATGTGGTTGAACTACACAGAGTGGATAATTGTACTCATTATGATGAAGGGATCAAAGGGATCAAAAAGAAAGTTTAGAGAAAATACTAGTACCATTTCTAAAATACTGACCATTCCAAGAACTCCCTAGGAATGGTTTGTTGGTGTCCATTTCTTGTCATTTTCTGGGAACTTTTCTAGGTTGTATCCTTCAGGAGATGGGTCATTCCCATAAACCAAATGCAGTAACAATAATTTCATCCTGTAGATCATATTTTATGCCCTCATTTGGATATAAAGGAAACGAGCGTAAAGTTTAAGAAAAACCAACAAGAAGCTTAGGTTAGTCTCACCTAATATATTGCTAGTAATCAAATACTTAACATAAGTCAACTATGATAATTCATCTAGTTATCAGTGAGAAGCTAAAGTTACCAGGATATAGATAGATATATGTACATATATGAGAACAAATTGGATACAATATGGTTGGATATGCATATATAAAAATACATGTAAAATATGTGTGAGCATGTAAAATACATGTATTTCCTAATATTTCCAGAGTTTTAACAAAGTATTTCCCTTGGCTTAATGTATTTCCTAATAAAATGCTCTAAAAAAATAGCTATTGACCCATTTTCCATTTTTCATATGGCATAGAGTTCCTATTCAAAACGTTCTTAAGTTCACAGCTTGGCCCAATGGAAGGGTGCTATCCTCATGTGGGGGTTATTGAATAGTTAAAAAATGTATAGCTGTGTTTTTTTCAAAATAAGGCCCAAATACGTACAACTGACAAAGGTTTTCATAATTTCATATAAACTAAATGTGTACCTCATGAATATGACCTCGCTTTTGAAAAATCCTATCCTCTTATGTTCCAACAGCCTGAATAAAATGCTCCACCTTGTCCAATATTACCTACATGATAAAGAGTTCCACATTTCAGTGTGATATCAGCTTAGATAGAAATGATAGCTGTATCCAAACCAGTTAACACCCTTTCATTCAATGTTCAGTAATTTCAGACACAGGAGACGTCTTATAGCCTTTATATAAATCCATGTGCATTTGAAATTTCAGAAAGAGAAAACATTATACAGCTTTAATGCCAGCAATTGGATAAAGCTGGTCAAGATGAACTCGATATCATTTCCATCAATCTAGGGACATGGGATCTTGCGATTCAAGTGATAATTAAAATTTCAAAGGCCACACAACTTCAGATGGAAAGATTTCGAAGACCAAAGTGAAAATATCACAATATCTAGTAACATATAGTGAAGTCCTTCGGTCAACATAATATTTGCCAACAAAAATTATATAATAAATGAAATCAGTGTCATAATACCTCGCCTGCATCTATCAAATAGCCACCCATTGCACTGAATTCTTTCTTGTATACAGCCATGGGAAAATTAATTGAACCCTGTAAAATAGAAAATAGCCACCAACAAATTATCTTCCTGGAGAATATTGCCACAAAACCAAAACAAAGAATGTGAGCTATAAAAACAGATCTATAATAAACTGTCTACACACTAGAGATAATCATGCTTAGAAGTTAGAACAACAATCAGCTTGGACATAAAAATATTCCAAGCGTTTCAATTGAAATGAATTTCAGAACAGAATGTAAATTTAGATAATATTTATTCAACGACTATTTAAGGAATTCAAATAGAATATAGGAGGTGTAATATCTCTACATAGAAACCTCACGAATTTCCAATGTAGGCATGTGTGGAAGGAAATCATTGCCAACAAAGAAACAGATGAAGACAAAATCATCCACAACCCGTTCAAAATCAATCTCTATTGGAGGTTTTGGAATCTTCATATCATACTCTAAATATTCACGTAAAACCTAGATGATGACGAACTGCCAAATATTGAGATATCAGAAACAAGTTAGATGTAAAAATAATAGTAAAACATCCACATGATCTATAATAATCTTGAAATTTGCTTTAATTATCATGACCTAAATGGGACCGTTATTAGTATTAATGCAACCATACAACATTAAGAAAAAGAAAAAACCTCCAAGAATGCATAACCAAAATCCTAACATAAAAAATTATACATATATTCGACTTACCCGATAAATCTTTTTAGGATTAACATTCAGTTCACCACCTTTCTCGTCAAACAATGAGAAAGTAGGAGTTCAATATCCTGAAGGTGAATTAGTGTTCAGCAAGTGGGGGGTGCAAAACATCACATATGATTACATAGACACAAAAAATTGCATTTAACTACGACTGAAAAGGTTTGAGCCCTTATGGACAATATTCTCCTCACACTTAATCACAGTATTCATCCCCAAGCCCTGGTAGTTATTCCCCTCAAACTCAAATCCTAGGTAGTTCAGACTATATGCCTCCAGAAAGAAGGCATGCACAGGATGAGGGTTATGCTACACTTGATAAGACACAAAGAAAAGAGAGGTCTAAAGGTAGCCCTCATTATATAAAGTGATTTGAAGTTTTTGTGATGGTTGGTTGTAGGTGCCTTGTAATTTGAAATGCAGATGAATTAATATAAGAATTACACTTGTCTACCCTTGTTTGCTTTTTCTAAATGAAACTCTGTAGATAGTGACACACCATGCAATTTCATTGTTGTAGTATCATTTGTCTTCACCTTAAATTTTGATGAACCTATCACTTTTTCTGATGAAGTTTCAGTGCCATATTTTATTGGGGAAACTTGGTCATGCTTGCGAACAGACAACTACTTAGATAATTTCCCTTGTTTAAACTTCTCTAAGCCAGAATGCCCATGATCTTTCTTAAGGCCTCTGCTATTTTTCTTTGTTGGGGTCGCATAAGATTTATTCACCCTAATGCCCTTTGACTTGTATTCATATTGCTCATCCTCATCCTTTTGTGCAACAAAAGCCTTAATAGGAGGTGTGTTGATTGAATTGAATTACCTTGAAGCTAAATTCGAAACATCTTGCTTCTTTGGAGAAGGAAGCACTCATGCAATCACGCTCTATATCTTTTGTTCTTCCATTTTTGGATCAGTCAATGATTCAGTAGGAATTATAGCATGTGCACTCCTCTCAACCTTATCTCCAATCTTCCATTTATCCACATGCTTAGAGGACATTGAATCTTCAAACCATGGATCCATCTGCTTCTCCTCTACCCATTTAGCAGGTTCTGAAGAAAACCTTATAAAGGATTGATATGAATTTGAAGACACCACAAGTTTCTTACCACTTTCTGTTTCTATTGCTTGTTTTTGGATCAATGTGTCTACTTTGACACATTCCTCATTTCCCTTAACTGAATTCTTGTCATTATCAAAGCATTTAGTAGAATATTTTTCATCTGCAAAATAATAAAATGTTATTTATAACCATAGTAGCATAATTCGAGTACGAATATGGATTCGAATACGATTCGATACAAAAAAAATATGTAACGAAAAAATCTAGTACAAAAAAAATACGGGAGTAGGTTGCTTGTAAATTTAAAAAAACTTATTTTTCAAAGTTAAATTTAAAAAAAAAATATACATAAACCATTCAATATTTGCAAGCAGTGTTGGAATTTGACGGGCAAAAGACTTGTCATGGGCCATTTTTCCTGTCAAATACAATCTATATTTTATACTTCCTGTCACAAAAAAATCAAAGAAAACATTAAAACTTCTATATATAATCTCCAAGAGGGAGGATAATTTATCTAATAAAGTATTTATAAATTAAATTCTAAAAATATTAAATAATTAAAATGCCAAAAATAACTTATCAAACAATAAAAACAAATTTCTTATAATATATTCCAAAAAATATTACCCTAACTAAAATCTAATATTATAACTAGTTACTAAAATTTATATTACAGAATAAACCTAGTTTAAATCTAATTTAATATTTGATATTTATAATTAAAGTATAAAACAAAATATATATTATAAATTTTAAAGCTTTAAACTTTTAAAATTCAAAACTAATTATGAACGGAGTATGGACAAAATTAAAATAAAACAATAAAATTTAAATAGTTCTTATTTTATAATATGTGCAAAAAAATGTAGTCAAATTTACCATATTCGTATTATGTCGAATATTCAGCGATTTTCAAATTTCCCTCGAATTTTCTTACAGGAAATTCCAATACGGTCGAATTATGCTACTATGTTTATAACCAATGGGAAAATCCCATTAAAAATGATTTGTGGTTCAAAAGTTAATTCTCTACTTCGCAAATGAAAAAAAAATATGACTAAAAAAAATCACTATTTAGATAAATCCTTCCAAGAGCCACCTACAGTTAAATAAAAGGAGCTGCCTCTTTTGAAGAGGTCGGTATGAGAGGAAGAGCCACATGAAAGAGAAAAGGAAGTAAAACCTAACTGTTGTTGTCCATCATTCACATGCCCCAGAGCTGTCAACTAAGTACGTTGATTTTGGAATGGAGGTGCCTAAGTGTAGTAGACCTGTTGGGAGCCCGTTTCAGCCAGTATCAGATACTATATAGAGTTAAGCATGAATTCGAGCATAGGTAAATGATCAAGAAGATCTACAATTTGTGACAGATGAATATGCCACCATAAATTTGCGGTGATCAAGGTCTAAGTAATGTTTGGTCCTTAATTAAAATTTAATACCTGATAAAGTGTCATTAATTAGGAAACTTTATGCAGGAACTAATCTCCCTGGGCTATCTTCTAGTTCACTTGATTAGGGCACTTTTATAACAGTTGTAAAAATGAAGAGTTAGAGACAATATGACGAACCTTGAAATTTCTTTTAGAAGCAGAAAAACAGTTAAGGGTTTCAAACGACTAGACAACATGGATGATAGCAGCTCTTTTGCAATTTGGTTGTGAAAGGTATTTTATACTTTCCATTTCCCTCAAGACCTATAAATGCAAGGCCATTCTTCATTATATTTCATTATTCACTTATGCAACAATTATTTATTTAAACATTGATATTTTTATCAAACCAAGTTTATGCACTTCTGCTACACCAAGGTTCCAATGAGGAATGCCACATAAGCATCCATACAAGGTCAATTAATCAATGAGAAATTCACTTACCATGTGTAAGTCCTTCACGACACAGCCAAGGTTCATCCATGCACCCCATATCGCAGGGAGCAACCCCAGGCATGGTGTAATCACTTTCAGAGTATGCCCGAAAGCTAACAGTTTTCAGGAAAAATGAGAATCAAAGTTCTTCTTTCTGATCAGGGACAAGTAACTATTTGGAACTCATGAATACTAAGTAGATAATGAAATACATAATTGTAAAAATTACTTTGTTTCTTAAATCTCATTGTAAGCAAAGAAATAGATGATCTCATTTGAAACCAATCCTCACCTTCACCAAGATTTGCAGTTGCTCGCAAAAGTTTCTCCTGCTCTTCAATTTTTGCAACCTGAACCTTGTCCATTGGAGGGATGATTCCAGGAGTATGGAAAGTTCCCAATGCATAGACTTTGCGAGAATCATTTATAGCTTTTTCAGCACAACTACAAGCTGCACCAATCGCGTCTATTATATTCTCACTTTTAGTTGTAAGGGAATTAAATGTCATGATCTCTCATTATACAGGTAAAGGTTAAAATCAAGATTTGAAGGAATTCCAAGTGTTTTATAAATGTTCTAGTTTATAAAAAAAATGGACTTTATGTTTGTATTTTATATTTATAAATGTGTCCCTGTGTCTTGTTTCTAGTGTTGTCGTGTCCTTTATCAGATACTTGTATTTCTTCCATGTCCTCCATGTCCTTGTGTCAGTGACTTAGCAATAGATGTATATTTTAGTCCCATTGACGTACTTTTGTGGTAATTTGTTGGACATTAATAAAATTAACTTATCTTATCTTATCTAATGACACACCTTCACCAAATAACCATTAATTTCTGTGAATAATTAATTAGTATTTCCGTTTTTTCAAATTTATCCTATTTAAATGCTCTAATAAATATAATTAATAATATATATTTCTAATTTTAAATTATCCTTTAATTTCCTTATTCAGGTATGTTACGGTGTCATCAACAAGTCAATATGGTCATACTGTGATTGTAGCCTTGAACAAATCATTGAAATACTGGGAGATTGGAACAAACTACGTTTAAATTCCAATGAGATTTCGATAAACTAGTTTTGAGGTTACTGGGACAACTTATGTAATTAGTAATAGAGCTAGGCATGCAGCAATCTCACGTAGAATACAGATGCTAGTAGCTAGATTTAGGCTCTACTAGGTATGTGCTATGGGTTTTGAAGATTGGAATTGCCGTTGCTCTGTTTTATTTCTTACCATACCCCTTATTTTTCAAGAACTGGTGCATGATTGTTTATCAGTATAAATATGATCTTTACTTGCTAATAATTCTAGTTTTTGTTTTCCACATATACAACTAATGCCACTCTCAATTATGTACTGTTCGGCTTAGGAGAATTCTATATAATAATTTTAATTTTATATGCTTTAAATGTCAAGAGCATAGCCACGAGTTAGGTTTACATAGTAGTTTCATCATTTATATCACCAACCTGATAGATCTAAATGGCCCTAATTTAGGTTGTTGATAAGAAAGTTCACTTGACAAGTGAACATAATGCTGTGAGTGGAAATGTTTATTTGCATTCCTAGTTTTTTCCCCTCTACTGGGAGTTGATAGGTCTTGGATGTTGAGAGCGATCCTACCTGTGTCAGTCCCGCGGAGTGGGCTAATGCCATTCAGCCCCAGGGAGTAGGTTGATGCCAGCCAAGATTACCTCTAGAGCCCTGCCACTCTAGGCTGCCATCGACGACATCATCTGACAGGAACTTTATGTTGACATCTGCACTATTGATTCAGATGATGAGCAGGGCTAACTTATTCCTTTCCTTGTTGGAGCTGCACTTCTATCTAGGCTATGTTTGTTCACTGGCTCTCCTTCACTTTATAGGGTTTTCCCCTTAGGATAACTGACGTGTATGCACATGCATATGTAATATAATTTCCCATTGTTCTTGTAATTATTCTTCATTTCATTTCCTCTCATCTTGGTGGGGTCCTTTGCACCCCTTTGTTTTTGGTGGGGTTACTATTGCTGGAATAATCACCAGTTCCTTTGGACTGTGTTGGTTTTAATTCCATGTTAATATAAATTCAATAATTTCTTACTTGTTTCTTCTCAACCATGGGCCTTTTGTTATTCCGTACTTTTATATGTGAGAAATTTTAGTCTATTGCCACTATTATACCATTTTTCTGAGTAACAAAATCTAATGTTTATTTCCAATAGATGAAACTTATGAAGAAGATAGCAATGGTCAAGGGAGATGGTACAGTGGAACTTGATGTTAATAGTAGTGCTAGATATGCAGTAGATCTCTTTGGTGATAGGATGATATCTTCATCTATATATATGGACCAACTACTAGGATTAAAAATGACAGAGGATTCCCAATAAACAAAGGATGCTATAAACAGAGGAAGGTGCAAAAGAAGCTGTACAATCCTAAGGGCAACAGAAATAGATCTCTACCTGTGAAGAATTCTAAATTATTATGTAAGAAATGATGCCACATATGAGCTCTCTTGGAATTTTTTAAGACAGTTCGAGTATAAGCCAATGAGATTTGTTAAGACACACTAAGTCATTGCTTGAGCTTCCTCCAAAATAAGTTGAGTAACATGATCATGTCCATGATTGTAAATTTCTAAACATGAGTCAAACCAATATCTACCCAGAACTAAGTGATTGTGTGTAAAAGAAAAACATTGATTGTTTGTTTTCTTTGTGTATGTATTGCAACAAGATTGCAACTAGGTGGACAATGAGAAGAAATGATGAATCCCTTAGGCTATTTTTACAATAGTTGTATTCTTATATTTGGTACTTTATTGCTGCACCTTATGGACTGATTTTGGAGTTTTGTCAAACACTTAGTGTGCACCTCCCTGTAGGTTGTTATCTGCCCTTGGTTTGTGGTTTATGAGATTGGAAGTTTAAAAGAACTGACTAATTGAATCCCTATGTATATATGACCTTTCATTCCATCTAATATCTCAGCAAACACAAAAAAAATTGCAATTTAAATTGACATTAATATTTCAGACTGTAAATGTAAATCAAATGTAACCACAGTACCTCCACTCATAGGAATAACAACAGTGATACAAGGAGAAGTCAGATCTGGAATATATGGTCCTTTGTGTGAAGTATTGGCAGCCTCATAAGAACCAAATCTTGAGAGAGAAATCACTACAACCAGCATACAATATATTACACCCACTGATAATCTTGGAAATTTCCTATAAGAGAACCTTCCTGTAGCTTCCAATGATGTAATACATGAGAGAAATGTGTCCAATTGCCCAAAATAACCACCCAGCGATGATATAATCACAACTTCCCTTCTAAATGATCCCAAACTAACTATTGTGATCCCTTCTCTTTAGAATATATGGCAATTCTGGAAACAATGGGTAAGATTCTTCCTTAACGCTGAATCCTTCTTCAAATGGCCAAAGACTGATAAATATATATTTGTACTAGGTATACTACCCACTTTTTGAAAATAAATTCAACCCCATATCCAGCATATGCAAACCCTTCATAGTCTGCGACTTTACATAGAGAACTTGGCACTTCCAGGAAGTGAGTATTTCAACTTTTCCTCTAGTAAGTAGCAGCACGATTTAATGGTCCAAGGGTGGATTCCTTCTTTTAATATGCCTTCATTCACTTTATTGTACCCTCTCTCCAATAATATATAATCAAACAGATAAATAGCTTGCTAAATCAGTGATTTACCCAGTCCCCATGACTTGGATGTTTTCCACAAAACGCCCTTCACAACATAGAGGTGTTCGCCGTAAAGGTCACCGCATAAGATATTTCGTATGATCTTTAACACCCAAGGATTCGAACTCTAGACCACTCTATGTTTTAGAAAACATGTAGAAAACAAATATGCATGCACTAGAAAACCATTTCCGTACCTGTAAATAATCCCTCTGCCCCTTCCTTTTGTTTGCTTGCGCTTCAGTTGGGTGGGTCAGTGATCAAATTTGAAATTTGAAGGTTTCGTTTGCTTGCGCTTCAGTTGGGCGGGCCAGTCATCAAATTTGAAATTTGAAGGGTTTTAAATTTTAGAGACTAAGGCAATATAAATAATTTTACTTCAATTCACAAATGTAAATTAACTAAACCTTTTGACCAATAAAATTCTTTTAAATTTTTATAATTTTAAATAATTGAGCACTTCTTAATATTTACATGAAAAAAAATGATATATTTTTAATAAAATTTATTTTGAACACATTAAGTTGTCATATGTGTATCATTAACACTAACGTAACAACTATTCTATTGTATTTTGTCCGGTTTGAGCATGATAAGGCATGATAATGAGGAAGAACACCTAAAATTATGGACTTCACCTTCAAATAATGCCTTGCAATCACATTGATAAGGAGTTATAAGAAGATCACAACAATACAATGTGTCAAATCTTAGTTGATATTGTTAATTAAATACTTGTATGGTAAATTTAATATAAGACTTACTTATAGTTGTCTCTTACTCTTTGCGTATTGACACATTTAATATTTTATGGTCCTCTTTGTGCCTTGACCCAATTCGTATTATAAGGTGAGGATGTGCATGCATAATAATCCTTAGTTATGATTATGAGATGAGGATTTAAAGAGAAGAGGATGTAAAGACAAGCAATTTTTATATGTATTTTGGTGGGGTCGAGGACAAATGTTGTGAGAAACCACAAATGTTTGGAAGGACGGAGGGAGATTACATCATGATCATGCCACCCATCAAATTGAAGACTATTATTGAGCCAACAATTGTTTTTTTTATTTTATTAATAATTATTGTTTCTTCATATCGTGTGCCCAATGACATCTCTCTATAGCAATGCATAAATCGACCTTTGCACAATTTGTGATCCTACCTACATGCCATTATTTGTATTTGCATGACATTGCATGTTGTTTATAGTTTTCGTGATTCCATGATATTCATGCAAGAAATGAAGTCTTGTATAGGAGGACTTATCAAACCGGCCTTTTTAATTTCATTTTGACAAAAAAATAGTGGACATGGGTAGCGAGGTTCACATAGGTAGTAGGCACAAAGTTTTAAGCTCGTTTCGGGCCTAGTAGTAGACTAGTATATGTTCTGTTTTGCTATAGTCATAGTTGTTGACAAATTGTCACACTTTAGATTGCAGCTCCAAGTGACTCGGGAGTGAGAGTCACATCTTGATGGCTAGTGCCTCATAGTCATCAATGATTACTATCCATCTTGCACAACTAAGCAGTGAGTGCATGACATGAGTGAGTGAGTGATTATAATTGATCATGTTTCCAATATTTTGAATGATGAGTTGAACTTTATAGTATAGGAATTTCAACATCTTGACAAATTTATATGGATGGGTAATTTCAAATGTCGCCCTTCTTTTGAAATGTTGATATAAATTATTCCCTTCTTAATTGGAAGGGTAAAATTCAGTTTTTACATTTTTTTTGGAGGGCAATTTTAACTTTACACTTCTGGGAAGGCCTAGAACCCTTTGGATGACCAATGATACCTCTTTATAGCAATGCATAAATCGACCTTTGCACAGTTCGTGATCCTAGCTACATGTCATCGTAGGGTCCATCCATGATATACGTATTAGCAAGTGGAAATAAACCTTTGATTTAGCAATAACTATATACCAGGAATTCTATAGCTTAGGGGGGGATACTTGAGAAGCGAGCACTCAAAAGGGTTATACTCCTCTGGTTTCAATCTTTCAAACTGGTGAAAGCTGCAACTGGTCCAAGATGGATTCCCCTACACTAGCAAGAGAGACACTTCTTCCTGCATATTAGCAACAACCAGGGTTACTCCCCCTCCCTCCAGTTATCTCCATTTCACTTGGTTTACTCCCCTGCAACCTAGAAACAAATCTCACTGCAACCATGCATATCTAAATAACATGTCTTAAAGGTCCTAGATGTTTCATTTTCCAAATAAAATCACAACCAAGCTAGTTATATGAGTTTAGCTTCTCATCCTTCCAAGTCAACCTCCCATTCAATTAATTGTAGTCTCCTTGGCCACAAGCTTTGCAACTTTTTGTGACATAGAATAAAGGCTTGGCTTAGCCCTACCAAGGTGCCCAAGGTATGCCTCATCTATGGAAAATGGATTTTCCTACTCTCTTGAATCTCAAGGCTCCTAAGATCTAGAGGAGCCCTTCAAAAATCAAAGATGAGTACCACTTCTTTCACACTCTTAACTAGTTGTAAACCTATAACTAGCTTGGTGCTTTGACGAGTAGGGATGATGAAGAGTTCATGAACATCATCTAATCTCTTGCCTCCCTTGATCAATGATGATGATGATGATGATCAGGATGATGATGATGATGATGATGATGATGATGATGGTGGTGAGAATGATGATGAGGATGAGGACGATGGTGATGATGATGATGGACACAATGATGATTATTATGACGATGAGTCTTTTAATCTTGTAAGTCTTTTCTTGGTTTTCATTTATTGTGTGTCCATACATATTTTTTGTAAATATGCTCCATCTATTTAATTGCAGATGAGACAAATAAAGAATTTTTTTTTTAGCTTGCATACTAAATTGCACAAGAGATTTACAATACCTTATTCAGTCTGTGGGATCCATAACAAATATTTATAATAGAATGCATTAAGCAATTACCATAATCCATGAACATTGTATCGAGATACATCCATCCTTTAAAGACAATGCATAATATACACCTTACATTACTCATAATCACTACTATCGATATCAAATACGTACACAATGTCCATTACAAGGGTTTAACTATCCTTTGATCCAGGAAATTAAATTAACAATTTAGACATCTTTAAAAGAACTCGTAACAAAAAAAAGAAAAAGAATAGCGTTGTCTCTCCAGAAAATCCTCTCCAAAAGTGTTAATTTTCAAACCTTAAAAATTGATGAGGTACATTTTAGTTATGTGGTGAAGTTATACTTCTCAAAAAGATATTAACCCAGTATACATACGAGTTGTTTTCATATTCCCATAACAGTGAAAGAAAGGACTGAGCGTAACCCCTCCCATCACTAGTATAGGTTATTGATGAGTTTGATGGCACCATTGCTAAGCTTATGAGATGAATAAGGCAATCTCGTTGCCACACTAAGCCATGAAAGAAATAACCCTTATTCTCCAGTATGATTATGCAGTGTAGAGTATTCAATCAAAATCTCTCGATTATGATTTCTGCACAATTAAAGAAATGGAAGAAAATTCTGAGCTCCTATGGTAATAAGAATTAAGTAGGCACATTGATCCAAAAAGATGCAACAAAAACAGGAGGTAGTAAGAAACCTGTGGTGTCTTCAAATTCATATCAATCCTTTATAAGGTTTTCTTCAGCTCCTGCTAAATGGGTAGAGGAGAAGCAGATGGATCCATGGTTTGAGGATTCAATGTACTCTAAGCATATGGATAAATGGCAGATTGGAGATAAGGATGAGATGAGTGCACATGCTAAAATGTCTACTCAATCATTGGGTGATCCAAAAATGGAAGACTAAAAGCTATAGAGGGTGACTGCACCAGTGCTGCCTTCTCTAAAGAAGCAAGATGTTTCAAATTTAGCTTCAAGGAAAGTCAATTCAATCAACACACCTCCTATCAAGGCTTATGTGTCACAAAAGGGTGAGGCTGAGCAATATGAATACAAGTCAAAGGGCATTAGAGTGAATAAATATTGCGTACCCCAGCAAAGAAAATTAGTAGAGGCCTTAAGAAATATCATGGGCAGTATGGCTCAGAGAAGTTTAACCAAGGGAAATTGGCTAAGAAGTTGTATGTTCGCAAGCACGAATAAGGGTTTAGATGCTTAAGCATTTTGATATCTCTTTTGGGCAGAAACTTGTTCCATTTTTGGTAAAATTTTATCTAAAGCCTACAAAACTCGTAAAAACACTAGCAAAGAAGTGAAAGCTGGACCTCAAATTAATTAGAGTTAAGAGATTAAAGAAAACACTGGTTAATCTACAGCTAGTAAAATGAAGGCACATCATTTGATATGATCTCTATTCTACTATTCGTATGATATTTTTAGAGGCACTATGCAAGAGGCATTTTTTTATACCTCGATCGGAACTCACCCAATGAAACTGGAATTATAGAAAAGGTAATTGACAAAACTACATAGAACTAAAGGAAAGGAAAAAAATAACAGGATATGAAACTTAACATATGGGTAGAACAATAAATAACAGTGAAATTTTTTCTAGTTTTCTTTAAAAACGTTTCAAAAAAAGACGCATTTGACCTAGGTTTTTTCCCTGTAAAGTTTAAAGTCTTAGACTGATGCGATGGAAATACAAAAAAAAGGCGATGAACTAGTATCAAGTTCCATGATATCCAACAATTGGCACAAATTCAAATTGGAAACAAAATAATGATAGAAGATTTTGTGTATATTACATTTCAGAGCTTTTTTTCTTTGTTTCGATCAGGATATTATTTTTTTTAATGCAAAATACTTTTAACAAACATCAAAACTAGTTTTTGTTCTATATTATGTGATATAAAGCTTTGTGGGCTCATAATCCTTCCATCGGGCCATAGGCCACTACTGGGGATAAAGCTTTGTTGGTGTGGTGTCTTTGCATGTTAAATTGCGATATTTAGTATGTGCAAGCAAGTTAGGAGAATTATAGATCGAGTATGGTTCTTGGTGCAAAGGTCATGGATCCCAATGATTGTTTTTGTCGATGATTAGATCCAGAAACACACTTCATTCTTGCTTCGATTGGAGGTGTGTGGGGCTATGCACTTAGTGATCATAGGGAGATATGCACTAATTTTACATTGTTTGTGGACATGAACTCCTTCTACATAAATAAAATATAGCATCACACAAAAATGTTATCACATGAATCATGATCAATGACATTGACATTGATATATCTGACGTTATGTTGGACGTTTTTTGAACACAATCCCTAGCTCTAAACCTAGTGGAATTCCTAGCGCAGTTCCTTTCGAAATTTTTGGCATTATTCCAGGTGTTATACCTGGATCTATACTTGGCACTATGTTGGATGTTTTCTAGGCACAATTCCTGGCTCTATACTTGGCGCTATGTTGAATGTTTTTCCTGTCGAAATTCATGGCGCAATTCTTGTCGCTAACCCTAGATGAATATATGGTGCTATGCTATTCAGGACGTTTTTTGGAGGCTATTCTTGGCGTTATATGGGATGATTTTGTGGGCGCTAATTGGGACGTTAATTGGGACGATAATTGGGATGATAATTGTGTTGCTAATTGATATGCTAATTGGGACATTAATTGGGATGCTAATTATCATCCAAAATAACGCCAACTTTTAAAAAGGGACGATAATTGTGACAATAATTGGGATGCTAATTGGGACACTATTTGGGATTCTAATTGGGATGCTAATTGGGACGCTAATTGGGACGTTAATTGGGATGCTAATTAGCATCCAAAATAATGCCAACTTTAAAAAAGGGATGCTAATTGGGATGCTAATTGGAACGCTAATTGGGATTCTAATGGGGATGCTAATTGGGATGCTAATTCAGATGCTAATAGGGATGCTAATTAGCATCCAAAATAACACCAACTTTTAAAAAGGGACGCTAATTGGGATGTTGATTGGGACGCTAATTGGGACGATAAATGGGATGCTAATAAGGATGCTAATTAGCGTCCAAAATAGCACCAACGTTTAAAAAGGGATGCAAATAACACCATTAAAAGCACCATCCCATGGAAAAGCGTCCACTTTGTCCAAAAAATAACGAAAAATACACTA
Source organism: Pseudotsuga menziesii (assembly GCA_001517045.1). NCBI lineage: Eukaryota > Viridiplantae > Streptophyta > Pinopsida > Pinales > Pinaceae > Pseudotsuga > Pseudotsuga menziesii. Next base: position 6,891 of record LPNX011131527.1, on the reverse strand, counting down.
AAAGTGATAGTGGACGCTAAAAAGGAAGCTAAAAGAGACGCTAATCACAGGTTTTTGTTGTAGTGCAAATTATTGGGCCTTCAAGATGGCCTCTTACTCTGATTGGAGGCGTTCAGAAGCGATGTCCTTGGCTATGGTTGGTAACAAGGTCTTTAAAAACCAATCAAGGAAGATTTCGTCTTCCAGCTGAATCTTGCACAAGCTCTGGTGTCGCCACCACTCATGGATGTGGTTGGTTATGTGAGTCGTTGCGTTTCAGCGAAAAGATAGGAGTATCTTGACGCCCTTGTCATAGCAGACGAGGAGTTGGAAATACTACAAGAACATGAAGGCTAAAGCATTGAATCCCGGGTAGGCGGCTTGAGGAAGCTAAATGTACCACTTGGCTGCGGTGCTTGTGAGGATGCGCTGGAACAACCCGAGTCTGATCGAATCATCCATAATGTTGTTTGATGAGCACCATAGATGAAATGTCATGATATGGTTTTGGGGGCACTCCCTTGCCTTCCCTTCAAACTTTGGAATGTCTGATGGGAGTTTAGTTGGCATGGGAGGCCAGTGGGGTTAGTGGCAGATTGGGTCATTGGTTAATCTAGCCAAATCAGGCAAGTTGAGGCATGCCATGAATGGGAGATTAGACCTAAGGCTAGTGTGGGAGGGGCTAGATATGGTGTCAAAATTTGCAGGAACGTGATGTCCTTGCATGGTTGGGGGAACCTAAAGTTGGCTTCCTACAAGGGGGATAGTCGGGATGGTGGTGGAAGGGTCATTGCCCCCAGGTATGAGAGGTGGAACTGTGGTAATCTAAGGCAAACTACCCCTAGGTATGAAAGGTGGGACAATAGTAATCATAAGGCCACTACCCCCATGTATGAAAGTTGGGATAGTGGTAAGGATGGGGGTTGGTGTGGGCCCACCACTAGTGGGTTGCGGAATCACCACGGTGTTCGTAGTAGTGCTGGGGCCGCTAGCCATGATTGTGGTGGTAATTTGAGGCATGGAAGTGGGTCCACTGCCAACTACCCCTCTGAAGAAGGGATGGGGATTCATGCCATCCATGGGACTAGATGGTGCAGTGTGCAGGTTTGGATCGAATTGGTAGGAATCTGAGCCAGAATTAGAGGTTGTATGGCCTTCTGATAGTGAGGAAGGCTGTCGAGGGTGGCCTTGACAGTGATAGTCTAAAGACTCGAACTGAGGTGGATCGCCTCTTTGACGCGAGGAACAACATGGTGGATCAATGGTGTTTGTTTGATAGTAATCGGTAATGAAAATTGGACCCCAGTTTAATGGCTTCATATTGGCTTATAGGTGGTCACTCAGCCACCAAGACTGCCAAAAGATAGCCCTTGGCTTTTTCCTCATAGGATTTCTAGTCAATCGGTAGGGATCAATTCCCGTTTCGCTTGGCAATTCCTCTCATTGGACAGCTACTTTTGGGTTCCTGCAGTACTCCTCACAGTGAGTTTTAGGGAAGATCCCAAGTACTTCCTATAGTTATGGAAATTAGGGACTTATGTCCTCAAACTACAAAATTTGAGTTAAAGTAAATTGGTTACTTTTAAAGGCTCGCTCGGGGTCATGAACTGAGTTTGGTTGAATTATATGGTATGGTTGTGTGTGTACTTTGTATGAGTTTTGTTTATTTTTATTATTTGTTAATCATGTGATAAGCAAATAGTAATGGAATTTTTGCACAGTTTAGGCAATGGGAAACTCAACCTGTAACATATGAACCAGTAAAATAAACAGAACTAAAGTGCACTAACAAAAAATGTAAAATGCTAATATACAGTGTGACTGCCCTATTTTGTATCCCTCTTATGCCAAGAAGGAGTGTTGGGTTCTCATCAAAGTGGGAACAAGCCCACCCGTAGATCCACATGTCACTCCTCAAATGAAAGTTTGCTCAATAGGGACGACGCAAACGCCATGAAACCCCCCAACGGTTTCCACCCCCTCTAGATTCCAAGACACTTGTTTTTAGTGGATTAGAGCAATATCAATTACATGTGCATATTACTACACTTTCTCAACCCTCCGTCTTATCTTAGAATACCCCGAAGGGTGATAACTGAGTGGAGGAGGAAGGGCTGGGAAATGACAAAAATCACTGTAAACTCATAAAGGTAAGTGACAAACCAATCATCATCAAAAGATAGACTGGAAAAACAATGCCCAAGACCATGATCACTGATATGAACAAAGAAACTTCACCCTATAATCCCAAACAGGCCAAGCTACTTCAGCATGCAAACAGAAAATAATCCAAGCAAAAGAAACTCAAGGGCTTTCGAAAAAGCACAAAGCGTGGTCACCAAAGGCTTTCAGACAAACAGCACAGTGTTCATAAAGAAAATCAACTGACAAACAACAATTACACAAAGAGAGGGACAAGCAAACCCTAACTTAAAAAATCCGTATTTCCAGGCTTATACGCAACTGTATAGAAGGGCAACTCGCATACTATACGCGACTGGCCAAGAGAGAAACCCGTGTATGCAGACCTCTATACGCGACTATGCAGAAGAGCAACCCACGTATAGGTACAAAATTTTTCTCAAAAACTAAGAAAAATCCACAAGACTTTCAAACACTGTGACAAGTATGAACCAGGATAAAAGACCACACACAGAATTCAAAGCAAAGACTGGTCAGGGGTGACAGAAACAATCTACAGCAGTTTGGGCTCCCCAGTGGAGTCACCAGTTCTGTTGTACAGGAATAAACACCTTATAACCGAAGGTCTGGGGTTACCAACATACTCAATAAACTTGCAAACAATTGACTCTAGAGTGCAGTAAAGGAAATAGGAGGATGGGGAAGACTCACCCGATACACAACAGTTGATCCTAGCTTGTCCTCTTCCGCTCTGCTTCTCCTCCAAAGTCTTCAGGGATGCTTTCTCCTTCACCTGTCAAGATTCAATCTTCCAAATAAAAGATGATTCATATATATAAACAGGTTAGATAAATCATATACAGAATGCTGAAACATAAACATTTATCAAACCACAATACATGAGATACATTCAAGACACAATATGGAAGAAGGATTCTCTTTATTATCAATAATGAAAGAGTTCAGATTACAACCCAACGCCTGAGACAAGGACTCCTCTGCAGCCAAAGGATTCTGAGTTCCACTGCTCCAAATACTTCTGTATAAACTCCACCAGCGTAACTTTGCTCTCCAAGTGTATGTGATTAATACCCTCCCCAAGGCCTGTATTTATAGTTGGTGAAATAAGGCAGTTTCGAAGGTTGAGGAGGTTAAGGAGATTAAGGTAAATGGCTTAACTAATCTCAAGTAATCGCGTGTTTTTATTTTTAATGTCAAAGGTAGGTATACGCGGGTATGAAGACTAGCAACTCGTGTATGACCCACGAGTTACTCTAAGGGTAACCCGCGTATACATATATACGCGACATGCAACAACTGAGACTCGCGTATAACACGCGAGTTGCATATATAAAGAGTCGCGTATATGACTTGACATAGCAAAAGGGTAAAAATAACCAGCTGGATGGATGATGAATGTAGTTCATAATAAGCCCATCTATAGTGTTTTGGGAAAACCTCAATCCATAAATGTCCTTTTGTGTGCCAACATGAGGGATGTCGGCACTCGGACGGAGAGGTGCCATTCAGGTGGATAACACATACTCAATTGGGTGTGGTAGTTTGTTGGATGCTAAATTCATAGTTTTCCAAAGCATTGGGTGGTGAGCCTTGCCACCAAAAATGAATCCAAGTTTGAAACTTTAATTGCTTCTTCCCTATGTTGGCATCGTGTGAGTGGAACTTGCTTCCTGTGGGAATTTCCAGGTTCAGAGTGTTAGCTTTAAGCATGGACTTATCTTACTCTACACATCATCATAACCATTTCCTATGACTTAATCCACCACTTGTATTCATAATAAATGGTGGGAAGTGAATTAATCTTTCCATCTCAAGTCAGGGGTGGCAGGTGCTCCTGGGGGGGGTTATCTACAATCCCATAGGAATAAGGATCCATTCATATCTCGGGGGATAGGAAAGAAGACAAACAACCAAGATGAGTGGGAAATGTTAATGAAAGAAATGATGAAAGATTTAAGCATTGGAACTTACCAAGTTTTTGGGGACTCTCAAATAATCATTCAAAAGATGCACAATATTTTCTTTGGAAAATAAAGGAGGTTTGGAATAGTGTAAAAGGGAGTTCTATCCTTCATTTTATACACATCAAAGGTTAAAATATTCCATTTCAACCGCCAAAATAATAAGGAGGCCGATAAATTTTCCAACAATGGTTCGAGGTTAAAGAAAGTAGAA